>MU226572.1:2518381-2531629 GCA_018584345.1 Thuja plicata | reverse complement strand
TATATATATATATATATATCTTATGAAAGTTACATTTTCAAAAGTAAATGAGAAATCAAACCTGAGCGAACACTGCCAACATATCTTACAAAGAAGATCTATTAACAAAGTGGATTAAAAAGTAAACCCTAGATGATCAAATATCTCAAGATTAGCTAATATGGAAAAGAAGATTGATTTAATCGATGGATCATAAGATGAGCAACCTGAATATCAATTGACATCATTAAAATCTACATAAGTAAACAAAGCTGGAGCATTATCGAGAATACCAACCAGAGTTATCTTAACAGAAGACATTAGATCATATATTCAATTCAAGCTGAATGAGATTTGAGATGATGACATCACTGAAGTATACAAGGAACTTTACAGAGATGATGAAATGTTGAAGGAAGAATATGGACATTTGGAGACGAAAGGACTAACACATATCATTAACTTGCCTAAGAACTTTGAAGTGGAATGGATAAAATGTGTATTGAGAAGAGTACATGGAGAATACGTATGGCTAGGAGAAGGTAAACAAATTGAGATCACTAAGGAAATAATAAATATAGTCACTGGACTATCCGCCAATGAAAGGAAATGTGTGAAGGAATTGGATGCAAAAATAGATACTGATAGTATAATTTGATACAAGCCAGAACATAAAGTTTATGTTGTGAGTACTATTTTGGACAAAGAGATAAAGTTTTATACTATTGTTATTGGATTCAAAGTCTACCAAGAAACTCAGATAGACACTATAACTAGAGGAGCATTGCAAGTCTCACATGAGATTGTCACAGGAGGAAAGAGATACGATCTAGTAGAAATGGTGAGAGGGAAATTAATGTTGAACCAGAGGATGATTAAGAAACAAGGATTGAAGTTTGGACCACTACTGGTATGTATATTTTTCTATGCACAAAATTATTTTCCGGGAATAGGTACATTGAATTGGATAGAAAATGAACCATTTATTAATCAAATCAATAGATATTTTGCAAAATTGGGAAGAAATTTCAGTACTATAATGTGGAGCTATTTTAATGAATATCAAACCAACATGTATGAGAGGTATCAAATACCACCTTACATTGTAAAGAATATGAGGACATTTTTTTTTAGTCAACACTCATTCATGTATAATCAAAGTAGTAGAATAAAAAACATCATGGTTACAACCTACATGATACGAAGTAAGTGAAGATGAATTAACAACGAGCATTGAACAACTGCTAGAGCAACCAAAGGATAAGGAAGTTGATAGATTTGGAACTTATGAAGAGTATACAAGAGAATAATATCAAAGGAAAAGGAGTCAAAAGAGAGATAATATTAAAACAAGAAAATAGAGATCAAATACAATAATTGAGATATATGCAAACATAAAAAGAACTAAATAGAAACAATTCACCAACAAGGATACTAGAGGACAATTATCAGAAAGTAGAGAAAGAACAAAATAGAGAAGCACAAGGACACAGCAAAATGAAAATAAGTGTGAAAAAGAGAAGTTAATAATACCAAGGATAGAAAAAGACCTAGCAGATGGACTAAAAGAACATGAAACTATTGGTCATATAAGCGAGATTAAGTATCGGTCATGGACAGAAGAAAAGAAAACTATTGAAGATGCTATTGTATTTCACCTACACAAGTTTAGGAGATTTCCGAGCGAGTTAAGTTAGAAAATTCCTATATTATTACTAGACAAAATCAACACAAGATGGAATGAAGTAGAGAAAGAAGAAAAGTTGACCAGAGCAAGGACACTAATCATTACAAAACTAACAATAAGCACAACATAAATAGACCTATTATTGACAAAATATGAGAATAGATTTCTTAGGAAGTACAAGACATCATAGTTATTAGCAAGATTACATAAAGAAGTGGAAGATGAAGAACTACAAAGATGGGAAATAATTTTCAATAAAGAAAAGGAGCAAGAATAATCAGAAGAGTCACTAACTGAAAGTGACAGCTTGATAAGATTCAATGTTGAACAAGAACATGAACTAATAGAAATTAGTGATGAATCTGAGGATGAAGGAAGCACTGAAAAGGATGAATATCTTGAGGAACATCTCACACTAGAGATAACATTAGTTAACATAGAATCTAAATAGGAAGCATATCATGCAAACATAGAACCCACTATCGGTGAAATTTTAGAAACTGAAGAAGTACAAGTTGTCAGGACACTACAAAACATGACTACAATTGCAACAATGCATGAAATACAAAGACTCAGAGAGAGAAGAAATAGAAGATTTGGATAACAGACCTGAATTTGACATTCTGAAGAAAGATCCAACTTAGTTACACTACAAGGACAAGATACTATTTGCAGAGAAAATCTGAGAAAAATTATTAAGAAGTCGGTTGAAAATTTTTCAAACTAATTACCAATATTTATGATAAATGACAAAGAACTCTCTACAGAACAACTACAAAAAATTGTGAACACCATCAATAATGACAGAAATCTTAAAGAAGAATTGTGATCAAGAATACAACTAAGAACATCTACTAAAAGAAGTATTGACAAGTTGAAAGAAGCTATAACAATATTATCAGATAAATTGGAGGAAATCAAATAGACATTAACAACAGTTATAGACATAAAAAAGAAGGTACTTACAAATAGTAAAATAGCTATTGAAGAATCATACAGGATAAATATAGTTATGGACTAAATGCAGAAACAAATACAAGCTACAACTATTTTACTAAGAACAAAAGAGAAGAGTATCAATGAAGATTTTATTAACAAAATAATACAAGGTTGAGGACATATTACAATGATCAATCATCTATAGGAGCAGTGGGACACAATTTTGGAATGTATACAGATTAAGTATAATGATACAAAAGGAAAAGACAATAGTTAAGTGCCCCAATAGTCATTTAGTTTTATGCGCCTTCAAGGCATTGATGTCAAAGGGGAGTAGTAAAGAAAGGGGGAGAAGTAAATGAAAGGAGAAGTAAATAATTCAAATGAGTATAGGAGAAGTAAAAGTGAAGTTGAAGTAGGAGCAGAAGCGTGTATAGTAAAAGAAGAACTTGCCTAATAGAGGTGAAGTAAGAATTTTTGTCATCAATGCCAAAGGGGGAGATTATTACTTGACAATATCCTCTACCGAGTAATGCAGATCTTACTAAGGTTGTCATTGCTGGGAACTTACATCAATTGGAGAAGGCTATCACAAAAGTTTAGGTTATTGGTAAAGTTTATCAAAAAAGTAACTATCGGTTGCTGACACCTATCAGACAAATGGAAAATCATGATGTACCTGACGAGATGATGAAGTTATGATTATTCAATATAACTTTAGGGTTTTAAGGATTAGGTCATTATTATATAAGGATACAAGAGAGAAAGAAAAGGAGAGAGACAAACATATGTATGTATGAAGAAGAAGATACAATGCAGAGTATGAAGAAGTGACTATCAACGAAGAGAAGAATAGTGAGAAGCAAGAAAGGAATAGAGCAGAACAAGATCTGATAAGCTTTAGGAGAAAGCATTCATAGGTAAAATCTATTGTTGATTTATTCCTAACAGTTTACCAAAAAGATTGTGAAATCCTTTAAATAGGTAGTCTTTAATGGGACTTAGTAGTTCTAATTAGGAACTCATTGTAAATCCTTTAACAGGGTGAACACTGTATATGCAAGAAAAAATTATCTTCATAGAGTAGTCTTTAAAAGGACTTTATTACTCCTAACAGGGTAATAATTACTTCTAATAGGGTAAATCATTCAAAAGATGATAACTTTTGTAAGATCTTAACCAGGAACCTTATTATTGTAGTAACTATTTGTGGGTGTCATCCCTACCACAATTTTTCCCTCTCACCAAGGGTTTTCCGCAATACCAAAATATTGTGTTGAGTTCTGAATGTTTATGTTTATGTTTGTTAATTTGCAAAGCTATCAGTTTTATGTTATAAGTTAATGGTACAAGTAGTTATCAGTTAAAGTTAGAACAAATATCGATATTGGTAAATCATAAGAGTAAGAAGTTTGAGAATTGATAGGGATAAAGTGTGAATTATTTGAGGTATTGATTCACGCCCCCTCTCAGCCCCTTACCTAGATCTTTCCAACAAGTGCATCTTCCTAAGCTTTTGTTTGACTAGCTTGACACCAGGAGTAATTGACAAATGGTGCATTATCAAGTCTATATCAAGTTCTGGCATGTCTGAGTAGGACAAAGAAAAATTGATCTTCTTGTTCATGAAAAATTGTGTAAACTGTTGTTTCTCCTCTTAGGACACGGATTGTGCCAGATATATAAATTGGGGTACCTCTGTTGTTCCCAAGTTGACCAATTGTGTATGCTCTATAAGAACTGAAGATCACTCCTAAAAGTTATCAGGAAAGTTATCAAGTTTCCCATCCTCTGGCTCCTCTGAGAGGTTTTCACCATTGGATAAGCCATTTGTTTTTACTATATTTGGTTCTGACACTGCCACAAAGTGGTTTTCACCACAAAACCTCTTTTTCTTTTTATTTCTCTTTTTAAGACTGAGAAAATTGATATCCCCCTCTGTCATGTTTATGATCGTTGCACTGGTGGAAGAAGTGAGGGACTCAATAGCATTTAGGTAACAAGCCAAAGTGTAGTCATTTGGAGAAGAGGTTAGGTTCAAAGGCTCACTTGAGATCCACTCAATAAGTTTAGGATGGATTGGGGATAATGATCCAATAGGCTCTAAGGATAGCACTACATTATCATGATCAAGGATTTTGACAGGTAAGAGAAGATCTATCACGTTACTCTCCAAAGGACTCGCTAGACCACAAAGCATCCTAACTTCACTTTCAGAGTCGTTAGTATTTTTTGGATTCAACCCATTTTGTCTAATGTGAGATCTTTGATTCTAAATTTAATCAAATTAAGCTTAATACCTAAACTTAAGCATTATTTGATTAAATTTTTTTTATCTAATCAATCTTGTTAGTTTTCTAGCCTTTTTCGCCTCCTTTGACCTTTTTTTTGCACGGTTGACTTTCGGTCAACCGAGGTCAAACCTTGTTCGTTGGTCTCAATTTTGGAACCCAGCGCTCCTTACAACCTCTGGACCCTAGGGTTTTAGTTTCGAGCCCTTTTGAAGATAGTTGACTTTTTGGTCAACATGGGTTGACTTTTTGGTCAACTACCTCATTTTACGTGTCTATGACTTCCATAGCGCTTAGTAGACCCTTGAGACCCTTCCTCATGTACTTCAAGACATGGTTGACTTTTGGACAACCCTAGTTGACTTTTAGTCAAAATTGTCTCGATTTGCGTGTATGACTTCTCCTTTGGGTATAAGCAAACCCTAGTTGTTCCTTTCACCTTTTCAGGGCATAGTTGACTTTGGGTCAACTCTAGTTGACTTTTGGTCAACTACCTCGATTTGCGTGCATGTGTTACCCTTGTCGTTGTTTTAGTATCCTGTATCTTGCGTTATTTAAAAAATTTTGTTCATGTGTTTTTGCCCAACTTTTGGGCATGACATGTGAGATCTTTGATTCTCCTCCTGAGTAAACAGTCACTCTAGAAAATTTCTCAGAGGGATGATCTCAATTATTGGCATGGACCTAGCTCTAGTGTGATTATCCCTACCATCATCTCAAAAGCTCCAATTGATGTTTTGAGGAAGGATAATTGACAGGGAAGCATTTGAACTCTCTCCTTGTTCAAATTGAGGTGCATATTTATGGATGATATCCACTTCAATATTTACTATAGAATCTGAGAGAGAATCTCATTCATATTCATTGGAACCTATTTCCATAGAATGAGGTATGTCTAAGAAATGAGTAGGAGCAACTAGTTGCCCACAATTTGGATGTCTTCCTTCTATATAATTCTTTGTACCTTGACCAAAATCATATTCATGAGAATCAGTTTGACTATCATCAAACCTACCTAGGTATTGTGTTATGGTCATGAAGACTCCTCCATCTTCACTAGAATTGCCTTATTCTTCTCGGTCATCTTTATCTTCTTGCACTATGGCTTTCTCTTCATCTACTTGTACCAACATGAGGTGGGATGGAGATACCTTAATGACATGTACCTTTGTATCCATGAAGTATGGTAGATATATTATGTGAGAAATGGTGACCGGTTTCCCCCAATTCAAGTTTCTCCCATCACGTTCTCATTTGGGTTCTAATTCTTAATCATCTTGTGGCAGGTTTACTACTTCTTATTTGATCAATTTATTCATGCCCTACAATTTTTGGGACACTGAGACGTTTGGTTCAAAGGGGGTTCTAAATTGAGGTGGGATATACAATTCCCCTTGGTAGTGAGGATTGTCTATTTGTATATGTAATAGACTTTCAAATGATAACCTTGTAATCTCTGCTTCTTCTTCAGTCTCATCATTAGAGTCCTTTGGTTGGTTTCTTATAAGGCTATTGTTAAAGGAAGGATTAAACTTTTGTTCATAGTATCCTAGCCCTATTTTGTTTGTTGGATTCCTGAATTCCATGTGTATGGGCTATGTCAACCCTTTATCTTTACCCAGGGGTCATTTTCCTTTATAACCCATTTGTTGCATGAGTTGATATCCTTTAACATATTTTTGCAAGGATATTTCAATGTGCTTAATTTCTTGGTCATGCTCTTCTCCTTTATAAAGCCAAGCAAGACCAACCTTTTCTTAATTCTTTCCTAAGAGACAAACACGGGCCTTTACCCTACCAGTCCCTTCATGTATTTCCAATTTCTGAGTGCTAGTAGGCTTGAATGATGATGCAGACATGCCAGAAGATCTAGGGGATGTAGGGAGGTTAGCCATTAAGGGAAAATAATGCATTTGATACTCTCCCATGCATGTGTTGGTAGTTTTAAATTTCTCCTCAAAGATTTTCATGAGTGTCATCCAGGAATTTTTAGATCCTTGTTGGTTAGATGCTTCCTTATTATGTGGAACCATGTTTTATGCTTGCTTCAAAGTGTTACAAGAGTACATGTGTTATCGGTTGGAATAGAAACCTCCACTCTGTTGTGCGGAAACTTTACACATTGATGATATGTTGAGGAGACCGCCTACATTTCATGAATCCATGATCTCCCTAACAAAATGTTATATGCTAGAGCTAAATCTAGCACTTGGAAAATTACATCTCTCTCAATAGGTCCAACACTGATAGGTAACAAGACCAATCCTTTTGATGAACTTTCTTCCTCATCATAATATTTTATGGTAATCTTTCTCCTGGGATCTATAATATGTTCTAAAAAACCTAATGTCGTCACGAGCTTAAGAGTACAAATGTTCAACCAATGCCTTCATCTATCAAGAAATATTTGACTCTATGTTTATGGATCATGACCTCTATATGTAGGGGTTGGTTATGTGAATGATTCAACAATTTAACATCTTCTTCTGAAAAATATAGGTAATGAGGTGAGGTTAGATAGCCTACCATAGTTTGGAACTGATCAACACCAAGGTCCTTTGGTACATTTGTTTCTAAAAGGGTCATTTCAAGAATCTCCTTATGTGATGGTGAGATCTGGAGTTCTTTGTAACTGATCAAATAAATTATAGTTTGCAGCAAGGATTGATGTGACTGTTTTCTTTGATGTCAAGGTTTTTAATGTCATAGTTTGTTTTGATGATGAAGTCACTCCCTTAAGAGTAACCTTAGCTTGATTCCTCATTAGCGCGTTAACAGATTTGGGCCCCTTTTTGTCTTTGATGATGATCACATTAACTAATTGATTAGATGGTTCAAGCATGTGAATCACATTTTCATCATTAGGGTAAGTTTAATTTACTTTAGCCCCTTATTTCTTTAAGGATTTCCCTTGTTCATATGAGGGTAGGGGTTTCTTGAAAGCTTTTTGATCACTATTTGTCTGATGCCCATCAATAGTGATGGTCTCATTATCAATAAGGTCTTGTATGACATGCTTCAACTTCATGCATTTGTTAGTTAAGTGTCCTTTGTTTTTATGATATTCGCAGAAGTGATTATCATTCCAACACTTAGGTTTAACTGCCAATTCCCAAGGCTTTGACACTAGTAAATTTTAGCCCTATTTTCGATGAGAATTTGTCAAAATTTAGTGGTTGACAAAATGACCACCACTGTCGTCGGTCTTTTTTTGTCAATTTTACGTCACACTAAACCGTCGTTGATATTTTGACACACATAAGGTGGATTTATCGACCGAAGATGCGTTGAAATGTTTGGTCCAGCCTGGACCCTGCTTTCCACCTATGCGACCAACATCAGTCTAAATGTCAACGAACTCTGGTCGATTAAGGCATCGAAAGTATAGCATCAGTGTCAAAAATTTGTGTCGTGTGTCAAAATTGTGATGAACGATGGTCGATCATGTCGTTGATTGTATAGCATTAGCGTCAAAATGCTAAGTGCCTTGTGTCAAAATTTTGACAACCTGTGCCATTTTTTTTAAAAAAAATTATATATTATCGTATAAAATATGTATGAGACTCTTGCTGTTGGGATTAGTATTCACCTTTTGCATTTATAACCACACAGCAATATTGCCAGAGGAGAAATGGCCAAGTTCATTTAGGTGTAATGGGCATCTTATACTCAAGTCGGAAAAGATGTGAAAGTCTACAGGCAATTTCAGAACTCTACGTCAAGCAATAGAGGACTTCTCTTCCAGATGTCAAAGTCTACAGGCAATTTTGAGTTTCATTGTACATTGCGTCAATGATACATCGAGCGCACTTCTATTGTTGCTCTACATTTCTTCAATTAATATGAGAACCCAGGTCATGTGAAATAATGCACTCTGTCTGGCCAAGCACAATGCAAAGAATTTCTTTTTTGTTGAATGTGATAACATGAGAAAAGGAGACCCTTTGATTTTCAATTCATCGAGGAGCAAAAGAAAATTGAGTCCAAGGTTTAGAAATTCAAACTGTAAAATTATGTAACATAAAGCTACAAATTATATTCATGTGCGCCATCCCAATTTAAATCGGTTATATAGTCAGATTTTGTGAGCAACTAAATTAAAATTGAATAAAAAAATTAAATCGGTTATACAGTTGGATTTTGTGCTCTGTTTTATTTTTTTGTTAGCATTTTGTATTTAAAACTAGTAGGAAATAAAAGGTCTTTGTATAGTTTACAACATCAGTTATTTGTTTTTGAGTTTACATATGATGATAGTAATTAAATGTTTAAAAATCAATAGATAATTCTGCAACTTACATTGATGTATTGTATTCATAGATGCCTAGAGCCAAGTATACCTATTAGCATAAATGGTGAGAAAACAATAGATATGTGAATAAAAGTATAGAAATGTAGTTAACAAACAATTTCGTAAAGTACTTGATCAAGGTTTATTGGTGTTGCAGTTCTTGATAAAGGAGAGGTAACATGATCTAGTTAAGCAACAGGACTAAGCATTGCAACTTTCTTTACAAGGCTTGCAAGATAGTTGTTTGTTAATCCAGCAAATCTTGTCATGGCTCCCTGCATTAATGAGATACAAAATGTAGCTAGTTCTATGAAGTTCTATGTCAATATACACAATGATTAGAAAACAACAGTACCTATCTTGTTGTTTTTGAGTAAGCCTGCGCTACTTAGAGAGCCAATGGAAAAGACAAGTGATAAAAACACAAACAAAATATCATTGATTAATTTGAGTTTTGTTGTGATATATTGTTTGGATCTATCAGCCTATGTCAATATACTATTTGGATCTGTTAGTAACATAGGCTGATAGATCCAAATAGTATATCACAACAACAGGATAGGTACAGTAGGTAAAAAAAGTTACCCATAGTGCTAGAAGCATCGCTACCACCATAGAAGGTAGCATGAGCTAATTGCCAACCATTATTTTGTGCAAGAACAATTGGAGAGCCAGATAAACACATAATTGACAATACTGAAGCCACGTATACGCCAAATAGGAAGCCCATTTCGATATCTAAGAAAAACACATAACAAAGCAGTAGGCAGCATCACTGGAAACTAATTCACAAATAATACTTGAATGCAAAAAAATATTAGCAATCTTTATTTTAAAAAACAAAACAAAAGTATGTTTGAGAAAGAAAATTAACAGTAACATATTATTTTAAAATTTAAACAAGAAGACAAAAGTATGTTTGAGAAAGAAAATTAACAGTAACACATTCTCCAAAACAAGAAACAATAAAATTGAACCTAACTTACACTCCATACAAATGCAAATGACTTACCTACTAAAAGAGCATTATTTACACAATAAGGAAATTTAGCAAACTTAAATTGACCAACCTTCAATGCATAGTTTGATGACTTTTCTGACATAGGACATATAATAGCTTGGCGAGGACTAAGCCAGAAAGGCCATTTCCCTGCATAATGTTCAAGAAGGATGGCAAGCATGCGCTCAACAGAACCAAGTATTGCCCAGTGTATCATAATAGGTTCCTCCCTCTTTGCTTCATCCTCTGCAGAGTAAGATAATTTGAATTTTTTTGGAAGCTGAAAATCAAGCTGTTACAAAATAGTAGCACACATCTCTTATCAGATAATACTTACCTCAAATACAAGAATAATTTGCAGAAAAAATAATATCAAGTCTAATACCTAAATAGTAGCACACTGAAATTTCCTTTTCAAAGCATAAAAAACTGTAATGTCAATCTTTTGCCCATAAAATGCCCCATCCCCTTCATTTATCTGGCATTACACATACTGCAGTCAATAACGACAAAGTATAGACCGAAACCCAATAACTCAACAAAGGCCTACATTCATATCACATACATTAAAAATCATAGATAGTGGCAATAGTGCAAAAATATGCATTGTCTGATATTCTTCACCCAACATCATTTGACAAACAGCATAGAAAGATTAAACACTCTACTTTGTGCAGAGGGCAGTCATTATTATCTTTAAAATTCTTCAAATATCTAGCAAATTAAAACTGTTGATAATTTTAAAGACACAAAATTCTTAAATTTCTCCCTTGATAGTAAGTGATAAAAGAATTATTGTATTAGCTTACAAAATATCACGGTTTGAAAGGTTCTTAATTAGTTCCAAACTTGCTTGGTACTTGCCCAATGCAGTGAGTGAGGACAATAAAATATCATGAGTTCACACAACCATCTTAGAGGGAAAGAAGTTGGCAAACCCTCCTTCACTTTATCAAAATAGCATTGCAGCTGAAAGTTCTACCAACCAGAGATAAATAGAAATTGTCACTCTGCAATAACCTTTATTTTAAATATCAGTCTAAGAGGTTCTTAATTAGTTCAAAGCTTGTTTCACACTTGAACTATGTGGTAGGTGAGGGCAGTTAAATATCATGAATCCATGCAGACATATTAGAGGATCCACACTCATTTAACCCTTCACTCAATCAATGGTCTAAGATGTGTTATTGTATTACCTTTCAGAATATTGTAGTCTAACAGGTCCTTAATTCATTCAAGGCTTGAGTGGTACTTGCTTATGTGGTAAGTGAGGACAAAAAAATATCATGAGTTCATGCAGACATCTTAGGGAACCAATACTCATCAAACTTCATTTTAGACATGGCATAACAGCTGAAAGTTTTACCAACAAAACAAGGGAAAACATATGATCCTCCATGACATCTTTTTCTACCAAGTGTCATTATTTCAAGATGTCAATTCATTTCAAGAAATTAACATCTCTTACCACACATTGGAGACCTGTGTTCTATCTATTTTGTGCATCTATATAGCTAAATACAAACTAGGCATTGTACTTTAAAGTTTTAAACCCATCATTAACCAGTGGAAGGAAATATTAATAAATAGATAGATTGAGGATGAGAATATATTCAAGGATTAAAGGCTTATAAGTTTCCAAATTCAAATGCCTGAATGAATGATTAGGAATATCCTTTTATATCTTGTTGGCAGATTGGTAAGTCACGTTGGGAAGGACATATCCCAAACCTCTTCATACTTGGTACTCTTCATAACAAGCACTAATTGCACCTCTTAAGTTATCAATGGAGCTTGTATTATTAACCGATCTTGTATAATGATAACGGTATCCTTTCATTAAGCAATCACTTATCTTCAAATTGCACTCATTCATTATTATTAGTCGTTGATAATAGATTGGCACTATATCTTCTCAGAATGACAATACTTTATGTTTTGTTGTTAACAAAACAATGTTGACCTTCCTATTGATCTAGTTGCTCGATTATGTATGGTGCTAAGAGTGTTAATGTTTGAGTAGCAAATTGATTATTAAATAAATCAATATTAACATTTCCACCATCTTCAAATTCTCAGTAACACAGGGAATGAGCATCTGAGCAGTTTAGAGTTGCTAGTCACCTTGAAGTTTTATCTAAGAAAACCCAAGTGATAAGTGAATGATAGTTTTTGACAAATTTGAAAGAACATGTATCATTTGTTTGAAAAAAAATGCTGCTAATTACAAAAGAAATCCATGGTCAAAAACTGCAATGTAAACATAAAAGAGGTAACTTACTGTTCTGTGCTAATGAAACAATGGTGATTTGGATCCTTGTTTAAAACCTGAAATCAGTTTGCTGCCCAATCTTGGACGGAACTATCACTTAAATTCTTGTGTGTGAAATAATGATTTAGATTTGCCTAAAGAGCCTAGTTTTATAAAATAAATAAAAAATTAGAGACTTTTCACAAAATCAAAAATTCATGAATTTTGTGGAAAACTTCTTTAGAAAATGCAGAGTGACAACAAAAAATAAGCCAAAAGAGAGGATTGCATGTCCTACAAAAAACAAGTTTGAAATAAGGTACAAATAGAGTGAAAGAATCCAGTCCATATTTTTTTAAACATGTTTATAGTCAGATATAGAGTAACGGATCATACTGATGGCAAAAAAGGGTTATGTTAAAGAAAGTTGCAGCTAATAAAAACCTAACTATTGAAATGAGACCCTAAAAAGTGAAAAGAAAAACCCATGAAGAAATAATTGTAGCATTTCCTTAATGTGAAGCATATTAATCATAGTTATAAATCAGATAATTCAGAAAAATCTAAAGCTGAATACATATCTTTAATTTAATTAGGAATATAAAAAATTGAAGATTGAAGAGATGGCTTACCCAGACTGGTTAGTAGTGAAATAAGTCTTTTTTCCGAATACTGGGAGCTCCTGCATAAAAATTGAAATGGCACTTTCAGAACTTATCTCAAGAAAAATATCTTCATATCATCAAAAGGAACACTCTTTTATATCTAGATTTAATTATTTAAGCCATAGGAGAATCAGTAAGATGCAAC
>MU226572.1:2474871-2495396 GCA_018584345.1 Thuja plicata | reverse complement strand
TATTAATATTAATAGCTAGATGGGTGCTTAAGACTAAATTCTTTAAATTTTTATCAAATATTAGAGACTTCTTTGGTCACATTACATATTAAAGAACGTGTCAATGCAATTTGTGGAAAGAAAGACATGTTCCAAACCTCATGAATTAAGAGCTTATCTGATTTAACGTTATATACTCTTGCAATGCTATACTTTTTTATCAATGCTCTCTCAATGGTCTTCTTTCTAACAACCTTAAACAAATGTACTTGTATATTTGACTACGATCTGATTTGAATGTCAAATCATTATATGCTTTGGTTTATTTTAACCCTATTATAATGTGTTTGAGGATGCATTGCAATTAAGTCACACCAACATAATAGTTATATTCCACTAATTTTTTTATCAGTCCTATTCTGGAAAGTTTTGACTATCCTTCAATTAATATAAACTCAATCCGTACGAATTTTATCAAATAAATAATTTCTATATCTTGTTAGCCATCCTGTCTAATCAACCATGGAAACTCATAAGAGCCATATTTGGTATGATTTTTGTATCGATGAATACGCTTGCATCTCCACTCTCCCGATTCAACGGAGAAGAAAGACATGGGTGAGGAAGCGCTTCTCCCCCACACAGGTTTGGGGTGCCTCACAATTCTTTACCAAGACATGGTAGTGGAAAATTTTATAACATTCATCAAATTCAACCTCACCTTTCCAGATTCATTCTTCTTTTGACGGTGGGTGATATAGTTTCCTTCAGAGAAGGCTTAGGTAATGAGATTTTGTTTCCTTAACTGTAACTGGTTTCAGAAGCTTAACACCAAATCCTTTATTGTGTTTGTCATCACCATGAATGTATATGTGATTACATTGCTATGTTAAGTATTTGTTTTGTGTACATATTGTGTTGCGTACTATCTGATGCAAACTCTGAAATTATTAAGCTATACCTCTATAGTGTGCAGCACTGTGTCCCTTTAAATGTCATTCCTTTTTGCTATGAGTCAAATCAAATCAATTATTTAGGTAGGACATACAGAACAACTAATTTATTTGAACACTGAAATTTGTGTTCATTTAAGAGCTGCATTTGAACACAATCAATTTTTTGGAGGTTGTTACTGAAGTAATAATGCCTGTGATGATGAGCCAGTTAAGAAACAATTGCATCTGAATAATTTAATTCAATCCCTAAAGCTTCACGGCTATAAGTTGCCTAGTGTTTCAATAAACAAGTATTTTCTAATAATGTAAATTACGGTTGTAGTAAAGAAATTCCAAGTATGCGCAAAATAGAATTGAAGTTGTTTGAATCTTCATGTGTACCTATATGTGAAGAAATGTATCATATTCGAAGTTCGTCTCAGCTCAAAATGATAACAACATTTTTTACGTTTGCTGGTGTGAGAGCTGTAGGATCTCATAGGAAGTTAAAAAAACCCTAGTTTAGGGAAATACCTGCAGCTAAGAGATTTCAAAACAAAAATTAAATGTGGGAAATGCGTCTAGCTAAGTGCCCTTACCTATTGTGCAAAATCGCAGCACACGAAGCTGTCTCCTCCCGCCAAAAGCACTTCGGCACATGAAATCGCAGCAAATGAAAATTTTGTTTAACACTTTTCTTTTCTTTTTTCTATATAATCCCGTGTTTGTCAATATTTTGACATTTCTTCTTAAACTTAATAGATGTCGATATTTCAACATTTTTGGGAGCATAAACCAAAAAAAGAGAGTTTCACAAGCTAAATTGGCCTGTCGTCAAAAAGTTTGGTCGAAAATATAGGCCTAATGTACTAGTGTGAGTCTGGTATTGTGATGATCTTGTGAGCCACCAAAGTTTTTAATGCGGTTTTGAGAGGTTCTCCAAGAGGAGTTAAATTTTGCTTGGGTTTTGGTATCTACGGTGCTTTGTCTTTCTGCACGTCTGGATTTCTCTTGAATGGTGTTGGAACATTCGCGTTGTTCTTAGCGTCTTAGATTATAATAGATAGTTTGAACAGTGGCTCTTTGGGTTTGAATTCAGATGAGTCAACCACTCCACTGTTGACCACATTTTTGTTTTTGTTCCAATACTTGAATTTTTCTTTGTCATTCTTATTTTTAGAATTGTTGGAGGGTTTAGTGTCTTTATATAAGGTGAGTTCACCTTTTTTCACAAAAACCTCTTCGATGCGGATAGTGCTTTCCACTAGCTCACTAAAGACAATATTCTTTTGCATTTGAATTGTGTAGTTCATTTTAGGTACCAAATTGTTAATGGGGATGTCAATTTTGTCAGTCTCCAGGATTTGTTGGAGATATCTCATGAATATCTTTCTCCATCTTTTGAGGAACTTAACGAAAGGTTCACCATTATTTTGTCTTGTTTCAAGATAACCTACCCCCTTTTTCTCATTATTAGATAGGAAATTAGCTTCTATAGGTTCTAATAATCCTTTATTTTTCCTCCCAAGAGGGCTTGATCCTTGGTAACCCATCTTCTATCTGAAAACCCTTCCTGTATTGATGTATGGGAATGCTAATGTGTTGTACCCTTTCATTTGTTTATTCCTCATCCTTATATAGCCAATTTAGGATGTTATTATCTTCTTCCACCTCATATGTTGTAGTAGCTCTTACAAAGTTGTCCTTATATTTGTGGGAAGATGTCTGGTTTGTTGAAACAAAGGGTTTTCCATGGGACTTTTGAGAAATTGGTAAATTTACCATTGGTGAGGAATATTCTCCCACCCCTTTGTGAATGATCTTCAATTCTTTCTCAAAAAATTTTATTAGGGTATCCATCTTTTTATAATGGTTTATTTTCCCTTTCCATTTTCTAATTTTTAACATTTTGATTTTTTTCTCCTTGATTAGAAACTTTTGAGCTAGAAGATTTTGAATGTCCATCATTTGAAGTTAAGAAGCCCACTTTCTCTTTTTCTATTCTTGATGTGGATGAACTTGCCTCTTCACTAGTGGAATCTTCTTTTTCTTTCTCTCTTTCCTTATATTGGGATGCCAAGCTTTCTTTAGAAGTCTTTTCTTTAACTTGTTCTTGAGATGAATTTGATGTAGAAACTTCACTATTATGGGGTACAAAGGAATCTTTAACCAGTTTGACTTTATTACAATATTCGAAAGGGTTAAGGTCCCCACTAATGGTTATTTCCTATCAAAGGTAAGGAAACTTCACACGTTGATGATAAGTAGAAGACACGACTTGCATCTAATGTATCCAAGGCCTACCCAACAAAATATTGTAGGTCAATTTGAGGTCTAGCACTTGGTAAATTTTTTCCTTTTTAATAGGTCCCAATCAAATTAGTAGAATAACCGTGCCTTTGGAGGATATCTCCTCATCATCATAAACCTTAATTTTTATTTTCCTCTTAGAATTCATGACATTTTCATAATATCCTAATTCTTTAACAAGGTTCAAAGTACATATATTTAGGCCAACCCCTCCATCTATCAAGACTCTCTTGACTCTATGCTTTTGGATTAAGACTCCAATATGAAAGGGAAAATTTTAAGGATGGTTCAAGGATATGTCATCTTGTTTAGAAGATAATAGGAAATGTGGTGCAATAATACACTAACCATGTTTTGAAATTGTTCTTCATCCAAATTATTAGGAACTACCGTATCTACCAAGGCTTTTTCCAAAATTTCTGTGTGAAGGGGATATATTTAATAACTCAAAGATAGATATTTGGGTTGGAGTCTTTAGGAGTTGGTCTACTAAGTTGTATTGTTTTGAGATATTTGGGACAAATTTGTTTGAGTTATTCTTATTGGTTTCCCCTTGTAGGGTGAATTTTGATGCTTTCCCCCTAGTGATGACATTGGCGAACTCCTTGCCTTGTTTACCCTTTAATACTATGACATTAATGGTGCTTTCAAAACCAGATAGATAGTTTATAGTATTGTCATAAGTATGGGAAAAATTCACCTTGTTGTTTCCCATCTTGTTGTTTTGATTTGTTTTAGAAGATTCATCTTTCTGATGGTTTAAGAAAGAAGTTTTGAAAGTTTTATGATATTCATTATTTGTAGGTCCTACTTCAATGACACCATTATCAATGAGATCTTGAACGACATCTTTTAACTGTATACACTCATTTGTCTTATGTCCCTTATTCCTATGGTATTCACAATGGTGTGATTTATTACACCATGAGGGTTTAACTTAGGGTTCAAATCATCTTGAGTTGGGTAGAGCTATAGTTTTATTTGCAATAAGTGTTCTCAAAGCCTTCTCAAGGGGTTCTCCCAATGGAGTGAATTTTCTTCATGGTGAAGTAAATTAGGACATAAATTGTAATATAGGTTGGTTGTTCCCTTGGTTAGGGTTGTTATTATTATTGTTGAACAATTTTTTGTTGGGTGGATTGATATTATTTGCTTGATGGCTAGAATTACTAGTAAGATAGAATTTCTTAGGTTTAATATTGTTTGCTTCCACCACTCCATCGTTTACTAGGTTCTTCTTGTTGTTTTTTAACCAAAACTTAGGTTTGTAATTATTTGTATTGATTGAAGGGTTGTGTTTGTAATTGGGGTTATTTCTTGAAAAACCTTTGTTATCTTTGTATAACTTAAGTTCACCCTTCTTTACTAAAGCGTCATCTATCTTGATGTTGTTTTCAATTATTTTTTCAAAGGATAGAGGATATTGGAGTTGTAGCCAATAATTCATTTGACTATTCAAATTATTAATAAATATGTTCATCTTTTCCTTTTCGAGTATACCTCGTGGATATTTTGCAAATATTCTTTGCCAACGTTGTAGGAAAGTTAAAAATGCTTCCCCATTTTTCGGTTTAGTGTTGCATAAATCTAGCATGGTTACTTGATGCTCAATGTTATATGGGTATTGATTCATGAATTTGGTACTCAATAACTTGGAGACAAATTCTTTGAATGTTTTAATTCTTGGTGGTAGTTTAGAAAACCACTCCATTGCTTGGCCTCCTAAGATCCTAGGGCATAGTCTCATGAGATAGGTTGGTTCATGTAGGAATTTCATGCTTAATGTGCATAATACTCTAATGTGGTCCCGAGGGTCAATTCTACCCATATATTTATCATATTTCAAGAATAGCACATTAGGTGAAAAAAGTATCATAACTAAACTCTTGTAAAAAAGAAAAGTACAAATGTCCCCTATCGTGTATTTCTTTGGTGTATTTCCCTTTTGAATATTATCCAAATGTGTTTGAAGGGATTGGATGTGTTTAGTTAAAACTCCTAGGGGGTTGACCTCATCCTCATCCTATTTCAATTTGCATATGTCATAATCATGAGGTTGTTTGACCCCTGGTTGAGCTAAGGTCATGAAATACCTCTCTTTATATTTTTCTAGCACTTTCTTCATCATACTCATGAAATGGATATTTTGTTGTTCCTCCTTGATTTTTTCATCTATGATCTCTTCATTATTAGTGTGGTTATTAGCGTTGGCCCATTTGTTATCCATGTTTGTTTGAGTCTTTTGTGTTTGATTAGTCTCAACTTTATGTGTTTGATGTGTGTCAGCTTAATTCTCATATTGAGGTTTTGTCTCTTTACGAGAGTCTCCCACCATCATAAAAACAATGTTTTGCGCAATCTGAGAGGATTACTAGAGGATACCTATTGTACAAAAACTTTTCGTCAATAACCTCATTAAGGATGAAATCTTTTTATATTATAGTGGGTTGGATTATCATGGCTAAAATGATTGTATCCCACTTTGGGTTGTCCCTCTCACCATCCTTGATAAGGAAAATCTTGGGAGGTGGGCCCACTATGTTTAAAATTAAATGCACTATTTGAAGAAAAAAGAGATAAAAGGTAGGTTTAGGAGTTTGATCACCCTAAGAAGGATGAGAGCATATCCATATTACCATTATTCTCCAAACACAATATGCATAGTGTTTATTTTGAGCCTATTGTCTAATGGAACTTAGGTATGCTTAGGGTTTTGATCACCATGAAAATGTGAGAGCATAAGCCAAATACCCTTGTTCATAAGAAAAATGAGGACTTCCTATTTAGATTACGTGTTTGAGCTTGGAAATTTTCCACAAGAATTGAAAAGTACATGGAGAATTAAGGGTTTGTTGTGTGTACCTTGTTTGAAGCTATGCATAGTTTTGAGGCTTTTTATGGTCTATTATACGTTACCTCAGTGATCGTTCCAGCTCCTTAGTATCCAAGTCTCTCACAAAAGTTAGTCCAACACCAAACAAACAAAGTGAAGGAAAATTGAAAACAAATACGCCTTGATTTACAACTTCAAAATGAGAAGTACTTAAGCTAAGGATGGAAATTTAGCTTGATATAACTTAAGGATTTTGATGTAATGTTCATAATCTTTAACTTCTAATTTTTCCAATCCATTTGCATAAATGACCTTCTTTGTCTAACCTTTTAGACTATTTTTCTTAGTAATAATCAAGTATCTTGAACTTGTGTTTTTGGACTTTCTTAAATTGAATCATATTTAAAGACGAGAGTCATCAAGATGGATAAGTGCAGTATCATAAAAAGTTTGATAAAGATCTACAATTTTCCAATACCTCTTTCAAGCTTGAACTTTCTCCTCCAAGATTTTCAATTCAATGGCTAATTGTACTCTTTTTGCATCTTTGTATAATATTATCATCTCTTCCTCTTTGAAATGGTTAGGAAATATGAATGTAGCTTTCCGAATTTCTCTTGATTTGATCCCTTTAGTCATCAGTAAGTCATCAAAAACATCAACTAGTTCTCAAATTATCAATTATACAACCAATTCTAATATTTCCTATCATAAACCAAATGCTACAAAACAACTAATGAATGAGATAGAACAAAGACTGAATGAGATGCACAACTCACCAAATGAGATGCATAACGGATTAAATGAGATGCATAACTGATTAAATGTAATGTAAAATTGATTAAATGCAATACAAAATTGATTAAATGCAATACTTCATGAATCAAATGAGATAAAACACAATCAAATGACAAAGTTCATGAACTAAAGAAGACAATCAATCATTCGAAATGTAAGGTTCTTAAGTCCAAATGTGAGGCACTTTGGTCCATATGTGATGCACTTTGGTCTAGATGC
Source organism: Thuja plicata (assembly GCA_018584345.1). NCBI lineage: Eukaryota > Viridiplantae > Streptophyta > Pinopsida > Cupressales > Cupressaceae > Thuja > Thuja plicata. Next base: position 2,488,322 of record MU226572.1, on the reverse strand, counting down.
GAGATTCTCCAATCTTCATTCTAAATGTGAGGTTCTTAAACCCAAATGTGAGGCTCTTCTGTTTAAATGTGATATTCTTCTATTTAGATGTGAGACACTTTGGTTTAAATGTGAGACACTTTGATTCAGATGTAAGTTTCTGCTAGTTTCTGAGAACCTACAATGTCAAAAATGCATAAACAATTGAAATTCGATATTGGAATGTGAAGCTGGGACTCCACGATGGGCACTATTTGTGTGTAAAACTGCAACTTACAAGCCTGCATGAAATATTAGTTTGACATATATTCAAGTTGAATTATGGATCTACCTAGTTAAGTGTCGATGAACAAATTAGTCTTCACGCTAAATGATATCTAAATTGACCCTACACCTTTTAAAGACAAATAATTCACAACAATTGGATAAGCATATAGTAATTGCTTCCCTTTGAATTTTACAAGGTACAACTCCCTCATAAATATTCAAGGAATTTATGAATAAAATGCACACATATGTACTTTTTACCCAAAATTTCTCAAGGATCTCTCATATACTCCTTGGTATAGAGGTAATTTTAGAAATCATATACAAGATCAGAAAAAGTTCAAAGAAAACACAGTTCTTCCAACTTTTTAAGATTAATTGCCTATTTTTAAAGATAACATGAATCACATGAAAATATTTATGATCACAACATAGATAATAAATAACGCAGAACAAATGATATATCAATCCACAAAGTAATCGATACACCACAAGTTTAAACTCAAAGTTTTCAATTAGAACCTTGCATTAATATATGTGTACTGTAAAGATCAAAGTCCAAAATAGATATCCAGATCACTATTCCTTTCCACTTAATTCTTGTAAAATAAATCCAAAACTTCTCAGTATTGAAAGCTAAAAACAATCTAATCTAAAATTTATAACCTTTAAAAAGTCTTATGCTCCAGCTTAAATAGTTTTACAATCTGGTAGGCCTCCCTAAAAAATCAAACTCTCAAATTGTCGACAAAGAAAAATAGTTATGAACCAGTAATTAAATATAGCAATAGATTTAAGATAGCTATCCCCTATAAAAATAACTAAACAAAAAACAACCACTTCTTTTCCTCGATTATTTGTTCTCCGATGTGGCATTTTTCATTAACTTCTGACTCCTGAAAGTGCTCAACAATTCTTGCATCGGGTGAGAGTGCAAGCTCTTCAATCCTAACAACTTTGCTTGGCATGTGTCCTTCTCCCATTTGAGCCCCTTAATTATCTCCGCTTGTTTAGGCAGTTTCCCTTTGTTTAGGTACAACATCAATTCCACATTCGCTACTCTAGTGAAATCTTGGGCCGTGGGATCTTCACTCTCTTTGATGGTATACCTAGAAACTTCAAAACTCTTTATCATAATATCTGGATCCAGGTTCCTCTCATCAGACTGAAGAATTCCCTATGGATTCACTACTTTGATGTCCTTCAGTGCGTCCTTATGCATTTCCTTTACTTCCTTCCCTATGGCCTACACACTCAGGATTGCAGTTTTAAAAAGTGAGCCTTTCCATGCCATATTTTTCTTTAGTATGAATAACATACTCTACTGACTTCATCGAGTTCTCTAATAAAAACTTTGTTACCCCATATTCTTCCACCTCTCGAACCTGAGATACAACAACTGCACATTTGGCCTCATTCAATTCCCATCCTGGTATCAAATTTTGGATTTCGCCGAGTGGTGTTTCTCCTTCTGTATAGGTAATGACAAATTCCTGTATGAATTTGCTTCCTTCTTTCATAATACCATCGATCCCCAATTATTCTTTGCTTCTGTCAAGACCATACCTTGTTGCACCTGCTTTAGTTACCACTTGCTATCTGAAGAATTAGGATCGAAAGATTATGGAGCTTGAGCCAAAGGTAATGCCCCCACATTTCTCAAAGAACTGAGGAACTCGAACATGGTTATTACAAGATATTTAAGTTCTCTCTTTTCTTGACCGTCTTTTTGGGATTGGCCCAACATATGATTGGCTGAGAACTTAAACATGTGATCTCTCATATCACGGTTCAAAACTCCCAAATCTATTTTTGTGACTTCAAAATCCTCTGCCTCAGGCTCTTGAACTCCTTCCTTATGTTTATATGTCGTGATCTCTACGGTTACCTTTCCCGTGACAGGGTTTGTGCTCGGCCTTGCATTATTTTTAACTCTTTTGGCCTTTGGAGTACGGATTGCATAATTAGTAACTATATCTTTAACATGCAGGGAAACTGGCTTCAGGCTATGCTTTTTGTTTACTGAATCACACAGCCAAGGAGGAACTGGACCAGAAGTTAATCTATCATCCAGTATCTTGGCAGGTGTCACATGTTCCCGTTGAGCATCATTTTTACCACCAGACAATCCCTAGTCTTTCTTTTGATCTTCTCGCGTGAGAGAGATATCTTCATCATTTGTCTCAACATCTATGAAACTCAAATCTTGGGAAGCCATCTGGGTATGGGTATGTGATCTAGTTATTGACCTCGTCCGAGGTGCAATGGGATTCTCACTTGTAGCTACCTTCTTTCTAGACATAGGAATACCACCTGCATCATTAATCAAAAGGGATACATTAGAGGGATAGGGTGATAATTGAACTAGGACAGGATTTATATCAGTTCTTTTAAATTGTGTCTCCTTTGTTCTACTTTGTCTCTTCACTTCCAATCAGTCATCTGTAAACCTTAAGATAGACCTGGCCCTCAATTTTATGTCATCTTCTTCTTCTCTAGTCCAATCGATCTCTAATAGAACTACCTTATCTGAACTTTCATAAGAAGGTTCAACAACCTTCAAAATTGTCTTCATCTAAGCCTTCAGTGTTGAACTTCAACTGTAAAGTTTTGATTTGAGGTATTAACAGTCTAGAATGATCCCTTTTTCTATCTCTTTTTAATCGTTATGATCTTCCCACAAATCTTCAATGTGTGGAATTAATTTCATTTGATTTCCCAGGCCTAGGGTTTGTCTTGTGGAACACTTACTATAAAAACCTCTTCTTTCTCCATAAAATTTCATATTAAAATTCAATAGATCGCTCCCCACCACTGAGGCATCAATCATGCTCTTATAGGTTAAAGCCCCACGTTTAATTGGAAACATAGAATCCTATTTTTCATCTCAGAGATTGTTTTTAATCACCATGAATAACTCCCTACATGTAAGATAAAGAAATCAAAGGCAAACCTTGGTAGCCTGAGAGGTTTCTCATCAAATCCTCCTACTCTTTTATACGTGAACCATGGGAACTGAATGTAAAAGCTGCCATAACTTTGGACCAACTTTTGTGAATTTGGAGGGTGGTTGAATTTTATATATGTTGGTACTAGCCTAATTTCAAAGGCTATGACCAGAGCGATTAGAGCAATAAATTTAATCACTTCTGAGTACGGGTCTATACTGAAAACCAGTAAGTTCTTGTTTTGACATTAATATTGTTATGTGTTGAGACGAACTAGTTTGTATTAAGGAGTGTGTGTGTGAGAGAGAACCCTGGCTGTATAGAGGGGTTTGAAATTTGACAAGCTCAATACCCTTGACGGTAATTTGGAGACATGAGTTGGGGAATGTAATCAGAGATTGAATGTATGTTAGGTTGTAGAGGGATGGTGGTTCTTCGTTAAGGAGGAGACCATTAATAGGTCCTAAATTGAGAAGGGTCCATCTCCCCTCTGCATCAGTATCCCTATTTATTTTTCCCTATAAACATATAATTCATTCCTATTTCATGATCGGACCTATAGATTTTTAATTGATTTTGATTATGTTGTTATTTGAAACTAGAGAAGTATACATGTGTTGCTATCTTGAACTAATAAATGAACATTTTCTACCTAATGTTCCTAATTTTGAACATTGATAGGCATGTTTGAATGAATTGCCATTCTTTTTTTCTTCTTATAACTTATGTGCCTTTGTGCAAGAATTAAAGCTTTTTCTTATTCTTGGTTGTAATTGACTTGTCTTCTTATCTCCATTTTCAAGTAATTTTATCTACAAATGATCTTTGGGTTTACGAAAACAAAGTCACCATTCTTCACTTAGGAAAAGACAAATATTTCTCTAACAACTAAAACTTCAAAGTACCAAATAAGAACTTATTTTTCTAATGTCTTTCTAATGTGCACCAATCTATTGGCATAACTTGATGGGTTACCAACTAATCCAAATATATAAATGTATAACTTTTGAATTTTTTAGGTCTTCACGATTACTACAAAGATTAATTTTTATATGTAATAATAGTATCATTATGTTCTTATAAGTTTCTATTGATGTGGTACATAAATAAAATACATGATTGCAAAAGTTATGAGTTGTTAATGTTTTGAATGTCTCGCAATTTTCTCCTCCCAAATAATGGCACCATTCTATTGGGTCCTAAAATGATTATTCACACTTTTAGAGGGACATGTCCACTTCTAGGCCAGGGATGTAAGCTTTCTAAGATTGTTGATTGCAAAAAAAAAAGCATTTCTAGCATTATATCATTAGCAATAACAAATCTAAAAATGAAATGTTTTCTAGTCGAGCAATATAATATTACACCAATCATGAAATAAATAGAAAAATAAAGGGTAAAAAATAATAATAACTAACATATTCACTTTGATACAATAAAAGGTCATATTGAATCTTATGAAATCAACTACGCATAATTTAGAATCATCACCATTCACACATAATCAATGTAATCATCAAAAGAATATCATACCAATGCATTAAATACTCCAATTTCATCAAAATCACAAGGACATACTCATATGCACATGTGAGATGAAAATTTATGAGGAACATTTGAGTCAAGATTCTACCAAGTTACCCAATCAAACAAATCAAATTAGAATATATAAATGCCAAATGTATGGACCACCAAAATATAGACTACAAGTTTTAGCAATGTAACACACTAAAATTGTAGCACATTTTTCTATATTATCAATATAGAGAGTTTCCAACCCCCTATAACGTAAAATGAACATCTTTAAATAGAGTTTACAATGAGAATTTTCCAATCCATAGCTAGGGTTTTTGACATAATTAATGGACATTTTATTGTCTAAACTAAAATGAAACTATAATGAAGTTACTATAAATATGATTCCTAACTAAAGTTAACTTGAGATATGCCTCATGTAAGAGGCATGCATTTCCATTTCTAACTAAAAACAACAAAATAGTGACCCTTTGAAAGTGACATGAACTAAAGTTTGGTGTGGTGGAGCCAAAACACAATTTCTGGAGCTTAAAATACTTAACACGTGGCTCTATCAACATGCTAGGAGAATGGATTTCGCTACTGAGTATGATCCAAGAGGTGGGGCATGAGAAACCAAGAGGTTTGCACTCACAATTGCCTTCAAATTTCTATCCTCTATCAAAACGTGAGATCACAATGTCAAGAGCAATAAACACTTCAAAATTTTAAAAAAAATTTATCCAAATCATCAAAACACAAAAACTATTATTGAAGTTCATTACATGACCAAAACTTGTATGATTCCCTACATCACAAATTTTCCTCATTGTTGACATAGCCTTGAGAGTTTAGGTAGAGATCTTTGTCTTCGTTGTCTTAGTAGTCTTCATGTTTGAACAACTATGAGCATCAATTTCAATAGGAAAAGTAAAGCAAGACAAATGTCTGTTTATTATAAGTTTGTGTGCCTCACCCACTTGTATACAAAGTTCCAATAAAAGTAATTTGCTACATTTGTTACTATGTTCCCAACTCATTCTTGAGTTTAAAAAGATAGACTCCACATTGAAATAATTCTATTCTCTTTCAACACCATTTACCTATTTGTTTTGACATACAACTACTTTTCTTTTGATCCACATCCTCCATAATTTTCTAACATTCACAAAGTCATCTAAAGGATTAGATATAGTAAGTATTTTACTTGGGCCCTCATTGCATGAGGAACTATCAAATATTTTCCATACCAATTTTAGCATCAAGTGTGGTGTTATGTGTTGAAGAAATTTGAATACTAGAGACACCTTCATTTCTACATTAAACCCATTAAATCCTCCCTTATGAACCACAACACAAATCTAAATTGGTGCAAGAAAGAACACGACTTTTGTAGCTATAGATAGATATAATTGCATTGAATTGTCCCTCAAGGATAAATTTATTATTCAAATTTGGGTGTTTTGAGATTGTAACTCAGTCCATTACTATATTTTTTCCTTTAGATTTAATTGAACCATAAACATTAATTAAGCAAAAGGAAATATCAAAAAGTAACATTCTTACCTCAGGGAGCATCCAACTTGATGAAAGAAGGATTAACTCCACAAATACTCAGAAAGGTTTCTACGATTCCCATAACCCCTATTATCCCAATTGCACTCACACATGATTCTTTCTATCCTTGTAGTGGTTTAAAAATCGGTTAACATGTGAAGAGAATTTTGTTCTTTCAATATATTGGTTTCAAAATATAGTAATATTGACCGATAGGTTATTTATTTTGCACTTGGTCTTGCACAATTTATTAGGGGCATCCAATCCCCTAACATTTTGTGTGGCAAATCTTCATTGCTCTTTAAGGGAGGAAATTATTTTCTTAGATGTCCACATGTATTTTAAATTATAGATTGCCAATTTAACAACATATTATCTTCCCTTGCTTATTCATTTCTCTCGAACAATTACTATAGATCTTATACTAGCATTTAGTAATTTAGATCTTGATTGACTCGTGCATTTGTAGTCTAACAAAAATGTAAATTAAAGAGAGAACATGAGCAATGATGGGTTAGTAAATATTGGGTGCATGAGATAACATTGGGGTCACATTGGATATGAGATGTGACAGATTTCATGGCATTGGAAGGAAGCAACATAAGTAGTGTTCAAAGGTCAAAATGGGAGAGCTATCATTAGGAATAGAAAATATAGTAGATGGAGATTGAAAGTGAGAGGCTTGAGAATGTTGAGGATAGGTGTATCATTAAGCATGTTTATTCTAACAATTCCCCCCCATGTTCAATTGCTTGAGTGGTTGTTAAGTCAATTTAATACTTTTAGATTACTATTTTTAGCTTCTGGTTAAGCTTGTGTGTCAGGGAACCTCAATTTCAAGTTGGGTAGTTACAGGGAATATGTAGAATTAGAGAGTCAAATGTGGAAGGAAATAAAGATAAAAAACTATTATGAGCTTAAGAAGACTAAAAAGCAGGAGGATCGTATTTTGAACAAATCAACATGCTAGCGATTTTTCAGAGCTTCTAAATCACAATTTTCTTTAATTTAGAAGTTTCACCATGTATGTAATTTAGAAATTTCTTTAATTTTCTTTTATTTCAAATGAGAATATTGGCATATAAGCTTCTCTTAGTTTCAAGAATATTTTATTCAAACATTCTCTACTAACAAGGCCAGCCACGTGAAGGTGGAAGCTTGAATGACCTCCCCTAATTGACCTAAGACAACCACAACACAACACAACACATCATACAAAACACCATAGCATCACACTAAACAAGACAACACAACACAACACAACAACACCACACGACACATAGTATCGCCTGGACATAGAAGGGACTCTTGCCCTTCTTCTCTTGCAGCGTGAGTTTGGCCCGTTCTGTTTGGGCAAAATCCTTTGTGCTTAGTTTGGTCTGGGTTTTGTTTGCTGCCAGCACATCTTGTACTGCCTTTGTGCTGTTGATGGCCTGTTAATCTGCTGTTGTACCTTGCTTTTGTAATGGGTCAGCCACCGTGTTCTTTGACTGCTTTTAATTTTAAAAAACAATACCACACGACACAACACAACACAACATAACATGATATGACACAAAACACAACACATACATTTTATTATATACTTCTGAAAACAATCTAAAATGTTAGGAACGCATACTTACCTCATCAATCACTTCAACTTCAAAACATTCCAAACATCTGACTATAAAATCTGCTAACCTAAAGCCAAAGAACATTGTATCCCTCTATTCCATTTAAAATATTAAAATCCAGCAAAGCTGAGTTAGCTGATTTTTAAACTTACCCTTGGTGATGATTTGCAGGTTCCAGTAGTGCCACATCCACAACCTTTGCCGCGTCCTTTCTGCCTGTACATCAATGGAAGCCAAGAAAAAATGAAAATAGTTGCAGTATAATGTCCTCATTTTCTATAGCAAAGTGATTTTAGTACTCCAGTGTCACATTTGGTAATATTGTACTCCCATCGATTTTGAGGATCTTTTATAATGTTCGCTGTAGCAGCTTTTCTCAATAAAAGGAACATCTTAAGTGGCAATACCAAGCGGAGAAGAAAGAGAGGATGTATCTTGTTTTCATCCAAGTGGGAAGTGATTTAACAAAAGTATCATAACATGACAAAGGGATTCCAATTGGGTAATGCAGTGACACGTAACTTCTCACTATGAAAATCCTCTATGATATTTACCAAGAGCAGGGGGTGAAAGGTTTTTGCACCAAATATATTGGCGATTGGAGTTGTAGAGGAAAATTTGGGAGAAAAGTTTTACAAAGGTGAAATGTTCTATTCAAAGGTGAACATGAATACTAATGTGTGTGAAAATACAGTTTCATACAAGTACACAAGCAGAGTTATTTTACCAATGAATGTGAATTTGCAAGAGTAGATGTAATTTGTTGAGGATTTCAATGAGATGAGAGTGTAGATTAAAAGAAAGGAAAATAGAGGTGAAAGCATTTCTACAGAGGATGAGTAAAATTCAATTGTGGGCAAAGCTAGGTGAAAATACTTGACAGAGTAAAGGGGGTGAACTTTCTTATAAAAGTACATGGGGGATTAGTAACAAAATGTTGTAAAACTAATGGTAAAAGGAAATGAAAAGCTAATAAACAATACAATGCTATATAATGCCTACATGGTCAAAATACCCCAATCAAGCATGTCATGGTATATGTATGCTACCAATACCTGCATTGTCAAATACCACTCGCATTAGAATAATGACAAAGAAAAAATTGTATAATAGAAAAGTTTAAAATTTGTAGCAAATAAGAAACAATAAGATAAAGGAAGCGGTTGAACCTTCACCTTGACATACCCTTCTGTACACATTGATCCTCATAATTTCAGTCAAAAGCCTATTTCTTTTACATCATCTATTTGTTTATCTCATATTAATCTATGAGAGTATATTGCCTATTTTTATCAGGCTAGTACTCACACTACTTTCTCTAAACTATCTAACATCATTATAACCTTTGTTTTAAGATGGTCTCTAAACACAAGTAAACTAAAAAAATTCTTTGTGAACAAGGAATTAAAGGTTCATGTTGAGATAGAACCACATCTCTCTTCTAATAAGTCAAATGAGGCATCTATTAGGTCAAATGACAGTCTATTACATTGAACATCACAATCCTACTTTTGTTTCGTCTTCTTTGCATATCATCTCTACTAATTATATCTTGAGTGAGTTTCTAGATGTTATGACCATGCCCTCTTTAAGGGAACACATTATTTTTGTGGCTTTCTTCCACTATTCTCTTATTGAGGACTATTGTACCCTTCTAATAAGTGATATTATGACTGTACCTATAGAAATAATGAATCTGTCTTTTTTCCTGTAGATTGTCCTCATTTTAATATTCTGTGTGAATTTCTTGACATCATTGCTTGGACATAGGAAGATATGTTGAATATAGATGTTGTTATAGCCCATGACATTGTTCTTCATTTAGATGCCAAATAAGCAGGGCTTACAACTTCAAGGGTAGACTGTAATAATAGTAAGGGTGTATAAAGTAATTTGATAGAACACAATTTCAAGACTATTTAGATAGAGAAAAGGCTATGTAACATATGAGTGGTGAAAAAAGGTGAGAGAAACAAGAGGTTCTTATTAAGAAAATAAAAATTATTATAACTAAATAATTTGAATTCAAAATGAAAGTTCTTTATCATGTCCATTTGAATTGACTGGATTTGCAACAAATAATAAGGAGCTCTTTCTTGCCTATGAAGAATTACCTGTAAGAATATTTTGCCCTCGGTTGTTCTGCCTTTTCCTTTTTCCACCTCTTCTTATGCTCTGCCACAAAAAGGTAACACCAAAACAAAAAAAATAAATAGAAAAAATAAAAGATGAATAAGATGAACAAACAGACCAGTGTACACTTGCACAAAAAAAATGCAAAAATCAAAGCAAACCAAACACTTGGAAAAAAAATGAAGAAATAGAAGACTGAACAAAAGACAGAACAAAACATTGACACAAATGCACAATCACAAAAAAGAAAGAATGTTTGTCACGCAATGAATGGTATACACAAGAAACACACATATTAGTCACATAAAATGGTCGTGAAAACAATCTAAAATGTTGCTAGATCCCACTTTTAATCTTTCATGTCGACCTCATCAAGCACATCAACTTCAATGATGTAACTTCACTGTACTAATACAACCCGCATATGATCCTGGAATTTTTTTCTGTATTATTACAATCCACATATAATCCTGTCAGTTTTTTCTTGAGTATAATAATGGCACCCAACTAATAAATTTTCAAAACAATTCAAACTCATCAATACCAGAAATTAGGATTCCATTCTCCATTTTTAAAATATGCTTACCTGAAGCCAAGGAAAGTCGCATCCATGTATCCCATTTCAAATGTTAATGAAAACAAGGAATCCAAATAATATTAAACGTTGAAGCAAAATTAGTAGATTCCAAAGGTTCCAAAGATCAGTTAGCTTACTCTTGTAGATGATTTACAAGTTCTATAAAAAAATTGAAAGCCAATAAACAACACTATGAGACACCTAAAAGACTACGAGCAGGGCATGTAGGGCTTACTACAAATGCAACAGGGCATTGCAGTTGTATGTCATATGAGGTCAATGAACTGTTGAACATGGAAAGAAGAAGTTCAAAAAAACCCCAATATCCTTCCTTGTATGTTTAGTTAACTTATTGCTAGTATAAAGCATCTAGTACAAATCACATAACAATTAAAATAGTGGGAGGAAATAAAATGATTGGCAAGTAGCAACAGAACTAGCAATTTGGGATATCAATTCATATATAGGTCAGCGGGTTGTTATAGAGTTGACCAAAATTACAATAACCATTACAAATGCAGTCATACAAGAAACAAATTGTGGCCCAAGAAGTACCTGAACGCTATTTACAACACCCTTATGTGCACTAATAATTTCTTTCTGTTTAGCAAATTAAGGACTGCAGATTCTTCTTGACTGTAGCCAACAAAGAAGCTCTTATCCTCCTCAACTCTCTATGTTTCACCTCTTTCCACATTTGCAATTCGTATGTTTTATCATCTGTGATCCTCTTCCAAGTTAAATTTAATAATATTTAGAATTTCATAAACTGTTGTTTTTTTTTGTAAAGATATATGTTATTTAGATTTGCAAACCTATAAATAATGTCATGCACATGTTTGAGTAACGTAAAATTTGAAAGGAAAACATGCTTAAGTGTATCGGTAACAAATTTACAGGATTCATAATTACTCCAGTTTTGAGAACCAGCAATACCATATATCTAGAATTTAGTCATTCAAACATCAGAATACTCTTAGTCGAATAATTGACATTAAATTATGTCACAGGGGTTAGTGAACATGCATGCAAGTACCAATGCTTGTACATCATTTTCAGAGTCCTAGCTGAGGGCATTTTGTCCTCTGTTGATTTGCCTTTTCTTTTTATCCAGCTCTTCTTCTGCTCTGGTACAAAAATGCCACACTAATAACCCCCACACCACCCCCGCCCAACCCCCCAAAAAACATAGAACATATAAAGATGAAAAATGAAAACAAAACAAAAGGGCCAGCATGCACGTTGTACACAAGGAAAAATCAAATCAAAACAAAACAAACACTTGAAAAAAAAATTCACGAGGGACAAAAAGAACATTGATAGAACAAAGCAGAAGACCATAACAAAACAAAAAGTATAGAACATGATTAAATCCCAAATTTAATTTGAACTAGAGAAAATCAACTCATTGCCTGAGAGGACAAGGAATTCGAACACTTGGTTAGCTATTTTATCTACTCATTGCCTCAAAACAGCTACTTTTGATCTACCAAGCAAATCATAAGGAACTTCCCATCTCTTCTTCTCCACATTAGTTGAATGAAACTCTATTTGAGTCCTGCATCTCATGCCTGCATTGAAATCTCACTTTATGAGTCATTTACTCAATCCATATAGATTAAAAAAACAAAAGTAAGCCATAACCCTAAATATACCTAAAAATAAACAAGAGTGAAAACAAATCAAATCATTCATTCTCAACAAGATCAAAATAAAGTGTGACTACTGAAAGATTAAGAAAAAAATGGTAGTTGGAATTTATATTTTTTTTTCTACAAATTAGTATTAGATGAAAATGTATTAATTGTATTAAAGTATTCAATTATTATTAAAATAGACATGTCATGCCCACCACCTATCATTATAATGCAAACAATAGAAAAATCAAGGCTTAAAGCTTCAAGGGTATAGGGTAATAATACTAATAGTGTATAAAACTATTTGATAGAATATGTTATCAAGACTAGTTAGATAGAGAAAAGGCTGTAACATGTCATCCATCAGCTGAACATCATTGTTATTTATGCCAACGAAAAACTTGGTATCCACATCTATGACCTCTTGAAATTAAGGATTGGTGGGTGCCTTCAATTGCCAAGGAATAGGGGTGAGTGAGATAGAATTGCAATTTTTGGTTTAAACTTTATGACAGGAGATGATGGAAGTGGATATTATGTGAATATTATTCAACTTCGATATAAAATGCAATTTAGGATTAAAATGTTGAGTGATGAGAAAAGGTGAGGGGATCAAGAAGTTGCTATTAAGAGGACAAAAACTACTAAAGACTAAATAATTTCAATCTAAAATGAAATTTCTTTACAAAGCTTAGCATGCCAATTTGAACTGATAGGATTTGTGACAAGTAATAATGAGCTCTTTCTTGTCGAAGAAAAATTACCTGGAAGAACATGTTGCCCTAATTTTCTATTTCACTTCCTTTTTCTGCCTCTTCCTATGCTCTGTCACTTAGCTGATCAGTTAGATTACTATGGTAGATGAGATCAGTTAGCTGATACTTTAGCTTACTATTGTAGATTATTTGCAGGTTCTGTGAAAATTTTGAAAGCCAATAAAAAATACCATAGTAAGCTAAGATCAGTTAGCATACTTTAGCTTACTATTGTAGATTATTTGCAGGTTATGTAAAAAAATTCAAAATCCAATAAACAATATCATGCTACACCCAAAAGATAGCAGAGCAGAGTATGTACAAACATACTAGAAACTTCTTGTGAAGTCTTTCACACATCGCCCCAATTCTTGGGGACCCCCTAATTTTGGAGTTGAGCTTGAAGGTGTTTGTAGCAAATCGATGGAATCCAACTTTGAAGATGTTTAAGGAAATGTTTGGGAAAT
>MU226572.1:2430236-2441832 GCA_018584345.1 Thuja plicata | reverse complement strand
TTCCCCTTTCTTCTCCACTTTTCTCTCTCCTCTTTTCCTATATAAAGGAGGGAGCTCATTGTAATTCCTTATCTTTTGTTTTGTGCAAATAAACTATAGGCAAAACCCTTGAGTTCTGAAGACTTTGAGCTTCATTGTAAAAGAGTTAAGCATTTGAAATAAAGGAAGAAAGATTGACAGACTTTGCGTTGTCATTTTGAAAATCAATATATGTATTCTTATGTTGCACTTATTGATCCTCGTTCGAATCAAGATAGTTTCTTTGTTTAGATCATTTGAGCATCTTTAATTTAAGTTTTCTGAAGACTTTGTGCTTCAGGGAATTGAGATTACTATAGAGATTAGTCGCTGAGATACTCCAAGGACTGAAGACTTTGAGCTTCAGTATTGGATAAATAGATTAGATTACTGATTCGAGGTGAGGACAGGAGACTTTGAGCTCATTGTATCACCTCGTTTTTAGATAAATCAACCGTTGCCTCGTTTGATTGTTCTTACGTCAATCATCGAGTCACTGGCATTACTGTTGCAAGGTGAACTATATGTGCTACAATTCAGTTCTACTTGAAGCCACCTGCAGTAAGAAGGGAGCCTCCCCTGTTGCTGAGAGGAGAGAGAAATCTCACATACTGCTGCCTAAAATACACATTTTGCAAGTTGTAGTTTTAGTGACTTGCAAAATATTTAGCCAACAAACTTTGAAGCTACACTTGAAGACCTTGATAAAGAAAAAGTAGAAAATGGTGACTTGAGATTCAAATTAAGGAGAGTTGAAGGATTCATCAAGAAACTGAAACACCAGCTTGAACTTTCCAGATATCAGAGACAAGACCTTGTGGTTCAGATAAAGGAAGATTCATATAATGATAATTCAGATCAGATAAAGAAACTTGAACAAGAGAATGACACTTTAAAGCTTGAGAATGAAGCAATGGTTAAAGAGATTCAACAGGAAAAAGATGCTAAAAACAAGATTGAAGAAGCTTTGATAAATGCAAATGTTTTGATGGAACAAATGAAGAATGAGGCTGACCATTACAAGAACAAGTATCTAAATTTGGAGAAATACAATCCGATCATAAAGGGTGAATTTGTTGAGACAAAGAAACACATTGAGAAACTTCACATGAGCAGTGACTTGATTGATGAACAAAGAGACAGACAAAAACCTAAAAGAGATATGACTGGTATTGGCTTCAATGAAGCTAAATGTTCCAAGAATCAAGAAGAGAAACCAGATGCAAAGATTGATGCAGAAAACCCTACTGTTGAAGAACCTAAAGAACATATCAGACCTTTTAGAGGTAGATGTTTTGGTTGTAACAAGTTTGGACACATGAAAAGAGATTGTAGAGGTAATGCCCCTTTTCAAACCTTTTCTGGCTATTGTTTTAAATTTAATGCATATGGGCACAAGAAAGTAGAATGCAGGAAACTCAATCAATCTAGATATAGACAAGACAATAGAGGACAATCAGCAACTAAGATCACATGTTACAAATGCAATAACATTGGACACATTGCGAAGTATTGTAAGTTACAAGTAAATCAGGACAGAAGACCTCCTATATGTTACAAATGCAACAAATGCAACAATCCAGGTCATATAGCAAAGTTTTGCAAGTATAATGGAGTAAATAATAGAAGAGTACCACCTCCTATGAATACAAAGAAGAATGACAATGATACTGGTAAAATTCTTGCAGAACTCAAGAGTGATTTTGACAGTTGTTTCAAGAAAGAAAAAGATAACAGCAGTGATAAGATATGGAAAATCAAAGAGACAAGTGAGATATTGGTTCGGGGAGAGACAGTAGATGCTACTGGATCTTTGCCTGATGATAACAAAGCAGAAATGACCTGAATGGCTGATCATGGCCTTAGGGGGAGCATTGGATGAAGATATTAGATTATATCCACCCCCTGATTTTGAGGAGTGAGCTCTAGACAGCTTAGGTATGATATTGGCCGACATCATGGAACTTATATCTAAGAGAACAACATCGGACGATGCATATATTATGATCACAAGATTTATGACTGACTGGACAGTATTGGGTAATGTGAGTTTTTAACACTTAACAATGTATAAAGAACCTAATGGTTATCTATTTCCTTGCCATTTGAAGGGCAGTGACCTAAGAAAATCAGAGAGCAGAGAGATTCAGACTATCCAGAAACTACTTGTGTGATCGATCGAAGTGAATACTCGACATTCAGCGTGAAAAAGGTATTTACATTATTTACATCTACAAAAACTATGGATGCACCTGTGATATATGATGTTGAGGATAGACCTAGATACAAATTTGAGAAACATCCTTTTAAGTCGTGTGAAGATGACCTTGAAAGAGCATTTTCCCAGACACCGTATGGCGTTTTGCATGTAGAGGACATTAGGGCATACATTCATTGCAAGTATGACACATTGGGTATCAATGATATTTCTACTGAAATGGAGTACATGACTGATAATGGCATAATGAGAGATGAGTTCAAACATGTACATGAGCTAAACATTATGAAAATTATGGACTTATATGAATTTGAAATGTCCCAAACTGGTATTTTCCTTATTTTTCCACAAATATATCTCATGCAGATTTAAACAAATAAATGTGCAATAAACCAATGATTCAACAACAATAACCAACAATATAGTCCATGAAAACCCTTAGCAAATATTATTGCATTATACAACAGCAATAAAATAACAGTGGGATTTCTCACAATCCAAATCCAAACTACAATATGCAACAGAATGTCAAATAACAAAAGAACCTGGAAATGCAATGGTGAACTCCGCTGTGAATCCACCCCCAAGATGAATTGGGTTTCCGTCCAATCCACCGAAAAAGCCTGAAGGTTTCCATCCTCAAGTTTCAGAATCGAAAGCTGAAGCTTCCTGGATTCTCCAAGAGAAATAAATTCATAAAACTAAGCATGTTTCAAATGAGCCTTCATTCCTTATTTCAAAGCAAAATAGTCGTGACTCTTCTGTTTCCTTTCTTTGTCTCTTCATATTCTCACTTTTTGTCACTTTAAAGTAATACATCCCTTTAATAATAAAGAGACATAATAATAAAGTAAAAAATCTTCCGACATTAAAATGGATGACCAAACGAACTCAGAATAAGATGTGTGATATCTTGCCAAAAAGCTCTCGGCGATACGCTCCAAGTCCAATATTGAAATGCCATGAAGACTAAACTCTGACGACTTACTATAAATAGCAAGTATCTAGAAACCGTGCGAAAACTACTCTGATTGGCCTGAAACTGGAATTCCCTAGGCCAAATATCAAACTAACCCTAGTCAAGCCCTGGTTAGCCTATCGGGCCACGATAAAACGGCTAACGAGGCACATAAATAATGTATCGTAAAAAGGGGACATTACAAATCCTCCCTTCTCGGAGATTGCTTGCCCTCAAGCAATCGGTATCTACATGTTGAGACCACAATGCCTGGATCCCATACCAACCTCAAGGAAGTTGCTCCACCAATCTGTTGCACAAAACTGACACAAACAATTTGTCCAGATGTGTGAAGCCAATCATCAAGTCCACACAACAACAAAGCACAAATCAAACTAATGTCAGGGTCCCAAATCTCCCCATGTGTCTAATCAGCCCAATCAACCTACCCTGTGCTACCATCATCTGTGAGAAGATCCTCAATCCAACTGAGATCCTCACTCCAACTAAAATCATAAGCACTACTAAGGTCAAATGAAGGTGGGGACCTAGCATTATGCCAACCAGCTCCCTAAATTATCGCTAACTAGGAGAAAGTTCCTCCTAGGTCCCACAAAAAAAAGGGTCACCCATCTCCCCAGATGACTGAAATATCTTGTCGATCCATGCCCATAATGAGTGAATTGCCCAAAAGGCCCAATTGCCTAAACACTGTCCCTCCAATATGTAACCCAAACCGGAAACTGAACAGAAGAAGCAAACTACCATAACTGTTGGACATGGCTTCCTTTGTCAAGAAAGGAAATGTATCAAACCTGCCATCCACCCCATACATAATACTCTATCCAAACATCATCATCATGTTCAAAACCTGTGATGATAGAGTTACCATAGGCACTGAATGAATTGGTACTGTAATGTGGTTGAGTCCTAGCTGTGTGAAGAGGGGAACGAATCAAGGGATACTCATTAATACTGTCTTCTCCCCTTAGGTACCCCTGGGTCATACTGATTAACAAGTCTCTATCCACAGCTAATTTGTAATCAGCATTATGTCCATCTGTCAAGAGTGACAAGGCAGCTGCCTCCTGGATTCCATCAATACTAGACATCTCTCCATCAATGAGAGATAAAGAGATGAAAAGTGTATCACCCATCATGCAATAAGTCACAGTTGTCCATCCTGAACCGCTGATGTAGAAACCCAATTGCTCAATAACTGAACTCACCTTGTTACTCCAATCTAGTGACCAAGACTCATCTCTAGTAACTGAACCTGGGTCCCAAATTCTGCAATCAACCTTATCCTTGTCATGGGGATAGGAAATACCTTCCTCATCTAGCTCAAAGAAGGGATTATCAAATGTCAAATCAATATCCATCTCAAACAAGGAATTGTTAACCACCTAAAAGTTATCTAACTTGTAAAGAAAATCTAGATGATCCAAAGATCTTTTGGGACAGCTATCCAAGTCATAAGTCTGCTAGATGCTATCAAGTTCCTGAATTACTTCCTGAAAGAACCCAGACCTTTCTTTGTCGTCCTGTTCCATGTACTATCAATATCAACAATCTGATTTCTTTCTTCCTGAAGAGCAAGATGTGCGTGCCCCAATGTTTTCTGAGCAACATTAAGCTCTCGGTTGAGCTTATTAACCTCGTCATCCTTTTTCCCCAACTGCTCAACATAATTTTTAGCAACCTGTAACAAGTAGTCACGATCTGAAAGTAAACATAGATATTCTAATTTCCAAACCTCACAAGCTGTTTTGACCCCCGGTAATCAATAACATGAGATTCAATCCTTAAACCACTTTCCCCTTTTCCCATTTGAGCATTTCTGCAAAGATCCTCAATAATTATGTGAGTATTATCATGGTGTACAATAGCTGCAATAATAGCATCATCCTTGACTTTCAATTGACTCTTCAAGGCATGCTTCTCATCATTGACATTTTGGAATGTATTACCTGATTGGTCATCCAAATCAGCATTACGCATAAGTAAGGTGCTGCTAAAGAAATCACACGATTCCTCATTACATGAATTACTAAAGGCATCCAACTAGTGACTACAATCTTTAACCATATCTTTTCTTTAATCAAGTGAATGCTGAGAATCAATGGAAGTTGGTTGCTCTTCTCTAGTAACCCATCCTGTAACCTCTAGATTTGTTGCTGCCTCTTCTTTAGCCTCTCCTTCATGCATTGATTCAATATTTGTTTTGCAATCTCCTATTTCAATGACAACCTTATAAGGCTTTCCTTCAATAATTGGTTCTATTTTTTGTTCACTTATGGGTTAATTAATGATAGCTGGAAACTCTTCATATAAATTTATGCACCTATCTTGTGCAAGTAGATCTCAAGCCAAATCATGACACTGCTTCCTTGCCAATAAAGTCTTGTGTTCTAGCTTTGGATGAAAGTCCATGAAATTAGAGAAGGTTAAATCTCTCTGAACCTGTGGAGGAAGTGTGTTATATTCATCATACATGCCGACTATTTCTGTCCTTTTATCAGGTTGTGAAATTTGCACTAACTGTTGTTCTACTTTAACAAGATCCTTTCATACTTTTTCCAAACCGTGCATCTTTCCTAGCTAGACACTACTTGCCTCTGCAGGTGAATGTCCAAACTTACACTGCTCAAAATCTTCAGAATAACTTGTAGTTGTCAAGGACAAAGCTCCACTCTCTGAGTATGGATTGTTTAGCACCTTCCAGAAGTTTCACAACCCCCTCAAGCTACAGGTGTCTTGGTCCTCTTGTTGCTAGTTTAGTCAATCTCCCGGCTTCAACTGCTTCCCTAAAAGCATTAACAAGTTTTTTATTTTCAGGATCAAGCTTCACTCCTTCATAGAATGCATTTGCAGCTTCATCATAACGCTGCAATAGACACAATGGTTCTCCTTCACTGTAACCTGCTTTTGACCAATCAGGATGCAGTTCCCTACAGGCTTTTGCATCAACTAACACCTGTTCAGCTTGTCCCAATCTAATCCAACAAAGACTTTTGTTTGACAACTCTGTTGCATCATTGGGATCCAAATCAATGGCTTGTGTATGCATCTACTGCCATAAGATAATCCTTATTCTTGAATGCATAGTCCCCTCTAGATTTTTCCTCCAAGGACTTCTACTTATTCTCTGGTGAAACCTCTACAGCTAGTTTGAATCTTACAAATAGAGAATTGTAATAATCTGAACTAGTTGTTCATAAGTTTGGTCACCTAAACTTTGGTATGGAAGATTATGTTGTTCTAATTTTGTTTACCAGTGGATAGGTAATATTCAATCTCTAATACGGAATACATTCATCATGCAAATTATTCCAACAATGAAGATAACCAACTCCCTGTGATGCGTCTAATTGATGCTACCATTGGTAAGGACTGCATAAAATCTGACTTCTAGAATTTGATTTCTTTCTAATTGCGCAACAATAATATAAACCTCATACACATTTTTAATGAAAGGAGAAATACATTACGCCAAATGCTAATCCCTCAGTTCGGAATATTATTCATTGAATAATCCATTCCAGTTGTATCTATAACTCCCAGCTTATTCCACGGAGTTACATTCCTGTCACAAACACAGTATCCCAGCTGTAGCCATCACCCTGGCATGAAACTTTGGTGGCTAATAGGCGTGACAAAAAAAACTCGAATAGAGGTGACTGCTGGAGTTATCTGCAGTGGTCATACTCACGTCGACTCTACCACTTCATCCACAATATCACGGACATTGATAATCTTACTATCTACGCCTGCTATTTTAATGTCACTCAGATGACATAGTAACCACGTGCCAAACTCAATTCATGTTCCACTACCTCCTAGACGACCTGTGGTGCCGGTTGTTATTACTAGATGTTCCCCTCTGACAACTGCCTACAACCAACGCGACTTGCCTACTCTCTATGTTATTGTTGTTTCGCACCCATCGGGTCTGAGGATCCCGTCGACTCCCAATGATCGTCTGCACTTCGACTACTGCTATTACCAAGTGCATTGTATTAGAGTCACCTCTCCTCATGCCGCACTGTAACACCCCATCAACACTTGTTCAAATATCTGACGGCGTTTTCTAACGCCAATTCTTCTAACGCTGCTATAGAGTGGGCTCAGGATGAGGTGTGGTCTGTTTTCCTCCCAGCTCGATTTCAACGGAGAGCTACCACTTGACGTCATTGTAGTGCAGGTTCGGGTTAGGGTGTGAACTATTTCACCCAGCTTAGGTTCACCACTGTCTGGAATCTGTGGAATTACTAACACGGGGGAAGTTGTCGGCGACTTCACTAAGTCTGAGGGGTTGTGCGACTCACGGCCTCCTACAATCAACTCACGCAACTGCTAACATAAGTCATTGTCACGAGTATGTTTCCTCTGTCCTGTTCTACTAGCTAATCCACCCACGTCGCTGCACCTCTCAACTATAAACTCTCTAACCGCAGGGAAAATACTAGGACTAATGGGTGTCTTCCCTCATGTATTTGACCTACTCCACGAAATGCTCCCCAAGTGACTCGTCAATCACCACTACCTTAATTTTCATTCAACGCCATAAGATATAAGCCACGTTACAAATAAAACACACAATGAGCAGCCAACGTTTTCAAGCTTCTTCCACGCAGGCGCCTGCATAGCACTGACCTTGACCTAGGAGATACAGTCCTCTGGCTGACTGCTTGCTTGAAATTATATTAATTTATTGAATCCCTTATTGCGTGAGTAGGTTGTATGACTGCCAGCTTTGGAAATGTATAACTCTGAGATTACTTTAAATGCAAAGCCACTGTCCAAGTTGCTATTACAAATTTTGGAAATTATCTATCTCCTTGCTTGCTAAGTCTAATACTAAGAATGCTTATCCAATAACTCTAAATTCCTTTACTCATAAAAACCCTTCTGTAGATTTGTGTCTGGAGAAAACCTCACACGCTGGCAAGATTTATGGCTCTAATACCACTGAAATGTCCCAAACCGGTACTTTCCCAATTTTTCCACAAATATATCTCATGCAGATTTAAACAAATAAATGCATGCAATAAACCAATGATTCAACAACAATAACCAACAATATAGTCCATGAAAACCCTTAGCAAATATTATTGCATTATACAACAGCAATACAATAACAGTGGGATTTCTCACAATCCAAATCTGAGCTTCAATATGCAACAGAATATCAAATAACAAAAGAACCTGGCAATGCAATGGTGAACTCCGCTGTGAATCCACCCCCGAGATGAACTAGGTTTCCGTCTGTAGTACGGAATAAAGTAATATTGTAGTAGACTTAGTTATGTTAAGTTGGGAGGGTAGTTAGGAGTCAGGAGATGCATCGGTTGGTTTCCCCAACCAACCGACTATTATATAAGACTTTGATTTATTGTTGGAAGACTTATGTTTTTGCTGGTAATAAATATAGAATAAACATTTCCTGGCCATCTTGGTATTCTGGTATGGTGTTCCGTGCATCTCATTGGTATTGGTAATTAATTGTATTATTGGTAAATGTCTTGTTGGTATCACTGAGTATATGTTGAATATATATTGTATTGTTCTATTGAATGGGTTGTGTTGTTCTGTACATTGTTGAATAATAACCATTCTACATTTTGGCATCGCTGCCTAAGTTCGGACCTGGAGGTCATAGTATAGAGGAGGGAATAGCAAGGTAAGATCAAGACATGTGGGGGGTAGCCTAGATAGTGCAGTACATGGAAAGGGAAGCCGAGAGAGCGGTTCCATATTACCACGGTATGGACAGATTTCGGTGCCACCAGTGTGTAGGATCTACCTTGCGGAGTTTCTCGACTCCTGACGAGACATTTGGTCCACTTGATAAATTCATGCCCCTACTTCCAAACAAATATCCTAAACGCAGACCGGAAGAAGAAACTGAAGAAGCCAGAGTGCGGATTCTTGGCCAACAACAACTTGAAGCAAGACGTCGCCGCTTGCGAGAGTTGGGGAACCAATCTCTAAGCAAAAGACAACTTGAGGAAAGCTTGATCCAAAACACCATAGAAGGAATAGCCAACTTGGCCATTTCAGAAACATTGAAGGGAGGAGAGAATCTTGAAACACCTGCCCGCAGGGAGTACCGAGAGTCGCCTCACTCCACCCAGACACAGGAGTCACAAGGAGAAGGAGAGAGCAGAAGTTCTGGAGGAAGCATCCCACTAGGAGTAAGCGTCCCACCAGGAGGAAGTGTCATCCCGGTAGGAGGAAGTGTCCCACCAGGAGGAAGCGTCCCACCAGGAGGAAGCGTCATCCCGGCAGGAGGAAGTGTCCCACCAGGAGGAAGCGTCCCAGCAGGAGGAAGTGTCCCACCAGGAGGAAGCGTCCCACCAGGTGGAAGTGTCATCCCGGCAGGAACAAGTATCCCACCAGGAGGAAGTGTCCCACTAGGAGGAAGTGTCATCCCGACAGGAGGAAGTATCCCACTAGGAGGAAGCGTCCCACCAAGAGGAAGTGTCATCCCGGCAAGAGGAAGGGTCCCGGCAGGAGGAAGGGTCCCGACAGGAGGGAGAAGAATCGCAGTAGTCAAGCAGAAACTTCCCAGATTTATTGGAGAAGGGTCGGATGACCCGACCCGACACTGTAAAACGTGTATCACCATATGGCAAGCCAATGGAGAAAATGATACAGATGAATGGTTAAAAGCCTTCCCTGCCACACTAAGAGGTTTCGCTATTGATTGGTTCACAGATTTGGAGGCTGTTCAAAAAACCACATGGAAGGACCTCCATATTGCCTTTGAGGAGGAATTCAGACTGTTACGAGATGACGATGAGATAGTCACCAAAATCTACAATACTAGACAAGGCAAAAACGAGTCAGTAAGGGGTTATACCAGGGGATTAAAGGAATTGATAGGAAAATTGGATAACAAACCTGCTAAGGAATTGAAAAAAAAATGGTTCATTGAAGGGCTAACCTCATCCCTGAAATGGAAAATGAAGATAGTACCACCATCATTTGTAATGTTCCTAACTCTAGGCATACCACTCTGGCGTACTGGAGGAGTAGGCCGTACTATATGGGATGCACTACACAGGCCGTACGGATGGAGGCATGGAGTATGTAGTATGGATGGAGAAAGGTAGTACGTAGTACAGATGGAGGTGGGTAGTACAGATGAAGGTAGTACGTAGTATGGATGGAGGGAGGTAGTACGGATGGAGGAAGGTAGTATGTAGTACAGATGGAGGAAGGTAGTACGTAGTACGGATGGAGGTGGGTAGTACGGGTGGAGGAAGGTAGTACATAGTATGCATGGAGGAAGGTAGTACGTAGTACGGATGGAGGGAGGTAGTACAGATGGAGGAAGGTAGTACGTAGTACGGATGGAGGAAGGTAGTACATAGTACGTAGTACGTAGTACGGATGGAGGATCTTCGGGTGGATGTAGTGACTTAGTGATTCCAAGCGCACAGAACAACAAAGTACCAAACATGAAACAATTGCCAAAGAAAGAGATTATGACTAATAGAGTACTTCGGATTTGCCAGATCCGATACAAGCAGAACAAATAGAGTAGGGTGAGGGTGAATCCCACCAAAACTGCAATAGGCCAAATAGGGAAGGTCTTTCACTTCCGAAGTGGCGCACACCAGAACTCCAACCGGAATTCGCAACAATAATAAGATATCAAATTCAACATGAGAAATACATCCTAGAGGCCGGTCATAAATACCCGTCGGGAAAACCCCGGAGGTGTACAAATAAAGCCGACACGGCAACACTAACCCCTACATTAACATAAAAATGGGTCCGGAATAAGCTAAATCGACCAAGACCCAAGTACAAGTTTATTTTATTTATTTAATAACGGGGACATTACAGTCCTCTCGTCCCAAAGATTGCTTGTCCTCAAGCAATTGTAGATTCAGATGATTCAGAATTTGCTCTCCCTCCCAAGTAGCATCTTCCAACGGGAGGTTCTTCCAACGCACCAGAAATTCTTTGACTGTGCGAGTCCTCAATTTTTTCTCTCGGCTGGTAATGACTTCGGCCGGTTCCAGAACTAACTTCCCTTCTCCGTCGAGGGGTGGTAAATCTTCAGACACAGTCACATGTTGCCCAACTGCCTTATTTAGGCAAGATACGTGAAATACATTGTGAATCTTGCTTCCCTCGGGTAGATCCAGCTCGTAGGCAACCTCGCCCACCCTTTTGGAAACACGGTAGGGCCCGTAGAAACGACGTCTCAATTTCTCCTTCCCGGATGTCTTCAGGGACGACTGCCTGTATGGCTGAAGTTGAAGGTATACCAAGTCTCCTACTTCAAAACTCCTCTCAATGCGATGTCTGTCAGCATATATTTTTTGTTGATTTTGGGCCCGTAAGAGATTCTCCCGGAGTGATCTTAGGATATCTATTCCTTCCTG
>MU226572.1:2409971-2425235 GCA_018584345.1 Thuja plicata | reverse complement strand
ACACCAGAACTCCAACCGGAATTCGCAACAATAATAAGATATCAAATTCAACATGAGAAATACATCCTAGAGGCCGGTCATAAATACCCATCGGGAAAACCCCGGAGGTGTACAAATAAAGCCGACATGGCAACACTAACCCCTACGTTAACATAAAAATGGGTCCGGGATAAGCTAAATCGACCAAGACCCAAGTACAAGTTTATTTTATTTATATAATAACGGGGACATTACATCATCCTTTGCAGAGGCATGCACCCGAGCAATGGACATCGAAAGTGAAAATAAGACTTCCAAAGCTAAGAAGCATGGAAGCGGGAGCGAGAGTTCAGAAGAGAGTGGGGATGAGTCCAAGACCATCCAGGCCTTGAGAAAAGACATGATGTAGTTGATGAAGGAAGTTACGGGAAGTAAGGAGGAAAAAAGAGAAGGGAGGGAACTTTGGTGTACAGATTGTGAGGAGGGACATACAAAGGGAACATGCTTGCGCAAAGCCTTTTGTGATATCTGTTAGGCGTTAGGCCACACAATCAAAGTCTGCCCTTATAATTTGAAGGCAAGGAGTGCTCAAGTATTCTTCACCCAAGGAGAACAATCCACACCACCCGCCACCCCCCACGGAATACAAATACAGAAGCTTCACCTGGAGGGTATGGAAACAATAGATGAGGAAGCAACAACAACAGCAATAACAACACACCTCGAAGAGCAATACAGTACGATTCTAAAGGAAGGCCCATGATTCAATGTAGGCGATGTAATGAGTGGGGACACTTTGCGCGAGACTGCCAGAGCGGAAGAGGAAAAAATGAAGGGATATTATGTAAATGGTGTGGACCAAGAAATCATGAGGATGCCAATTGCCCTAGACAAAAGGGGGTGAACAGGCTGAACATTGCGAAATCAGAGAATGAAGTATTCGCCATAACAAGAATGCAATCCAGGCAACTTGCATACCCTAACACAGCCACAGAAAAAGAAAGGTTCCAAGAAGCAAGGAATGAGATTAGAAATAACATGCCAGAGGGAGGAAGAGGAAGTGCTGCTAAATCACCAAATAAACCACCAGTACCTACCATCATGAAACAAGTACTGGAAACCACTATTCCTGTGAAAATTAGGGACCTCTTAGAAACATTACCTCAGCTAAGAGTAGCAATATGACAAGGAACAAGAAGCGAAGAAGAGACCCAAAAGGGGGAAGAAAAAGAAGAAGAGCGAGGAGAAAGGACCACCGATACTCTATTCACTATAGGGATAGGGAGGATACCTGCAATAGTGGAAATGGAGATAATGGGGTGCAAACTATCTAATACTAATGTGGACGGAGGGTCCGGTGTGAATGTTCTATCGGAGGAGACCTAGAAGGCACTAGGGAAACCCACCCTCTGGCCACCCACATTTCAATTGGTAGTAATAGATCAACATGGAATCAAACCAATAGGAACCTTAATGGGGCAAAAGGTAAGGATCGGTACACAACAATTTCTCCTTGACTTTGTGGTAATTACTCTAGAAAAGAAGGGGTACGATGCATTGTTAGGGAGAGGTTGGCTGGTGGCAGCCAAGGCTACCCATAACTGGAAAAAGAATACCTTATCCATAGAAGTCGACGGGAGGAAGTACACAATAGACCTGAGGAATCAATATGTAAGTCAGGATCACACATCTGACTTAGAGGGAGAAGACAAAGAAGGAGCCGAACCAGATGAGGAAGGAGTGCTCCAGCTAGGGGAATGCTCAGAAGAAGAGACTAGTTCCCTCAGCGGCCTGTTTCACTGGCAGATGGGAGACGATGAGGTATTCCAGCCAGAGTGTAATATGCTACAAATCCAAGAAGCAAGACATGGAGAATAGGAGATCAACATGCTGTACGAACGACAGGAGGGAAGCCATTGGCACAAAGAGGTCGTACACCGTACGGACCAAGACAATCATAATTTGAGATAGTACGGACCAGGTGAGACCATATGCCGTATGGACGTCAAGGAGCAGAGACCGTACGGGCATGTCCAAACTCAACAGTCCATACACTGTACAGACCAAGTCCATCAAATAGAAATGTCGTATAGGTCAGCGGAGACCGTACGTCGTACGGATGTCAAGAAGGGGAGTTGGTACGGATGTGGTCGTACACAGCAGGCTGTATGCTGTACGGATCAGTGGATACTGTATGGGTCAGTGAAACTCATACGCCGTACGAACATCAAGGGAGGAAGTTGGTACGGAGGTGGCCATACACAGCAGGTCGTACATAGTACGGATCAACAAAGGTCGTACGGCTCAGTGAAACTTGTACGTCATACAGACGTCAAGGAAGGAAATTGGTATGGACAGGGACATACACAGTTGGCTGTACGTCGTACGGATCAGCAGAGGCAAATACCAAACGGGAGGTTGGTAAGCCGTACGTATGCCAAGCAGTCGTACACAAGGATTCCACATAAGGTGACCGTACGGAAAGAATATATTGGGGGCCAAGATGGAGGAGGCCGTAAAGACTTCCAAAAAAATCTGAAGGATCAAGCCAGATTGGAGAAGACAGTTCAGAAGAGGATGGGACCATTTTTTTTACCATCAGATACACCTAAAGGATGTACCATCAGCAGTATGGTGGAAGGCGCCCGTACCACTCCTAATACGTAAGGCAGTGCACAGGTCTGTACCAAGGAGGACAACCATACGAAGAAAAGGGAAACTACACAGGGTGAGGACACGGAGGAGGAAACAAGAAAAGGACCTGACAAACCGAATGAAGAAGGCTATGTGGGAAGATGGAATGAGCTGGTGAAGCCAGAAAGATGGATGCATTAAGGGTGATTGAAGGGGTTTTTTTTTTTCTGTAATATAGTCGTCTGGAAGACGACTTCTTTTTTGGGGGGGATATATGTAGTATGGAATAAAGTAATATTGTAGTAGACTTGGTTATATTTGGTTGGGAGGGTAGTTAGGAGCTAGGAGATGCGTCGGTTGGTTTCCCCAACCAACCAACTATTATAAAAGACTTTGATTTATTGTTGGAAGACTTATGTTTTTGCTGGTAATAAATATAGAATAAACATTTCCTGGCCATCTTGGTATTCTGGTATGGTGTTCTATGCATCTCATTGGTATTGGTAATTAATTGTATAATTGGTAAATGTCTTGTTGGTATCACTGAGTATATGTTGAATATATATTGTATTGTTCTATTGAATGTGTTGTGTTGTTCTGTACATTGTGGAATAATAACCATTCTACACCGTCCAATCCGCTGAGAAAACCTGAAGGTTTTCGTCCTCAGGTTTCAGAACTGAAAGCTGAAGCTTCCTGGATTCTCCAAGAAAAATAAATTCATAAAACTAATCATGTCTCAAATGAGCCTCCATTCCTTCTTTTAAAAGAATAGCCATAACTCTTCAGTTTCCTTTCTCTGTCTCTTCATATTCTCACTTTTTGTCACTTTAAAGTAATACATCCATTTAATAATAAAGTGACATAATAATAAAGTAAGAAATCTTCTGACATTAAAATGGATGACAAAACAAACTCAGAATAAGATGTGTGATAGCTTGCCAGAAAGCTCTCGATGATACGATCCAAGTCCAATACTGAAATGCCATGAAGGTTGAACTCTAACGACTTACTATAAATAGTAAGTATCTGGAAACCCTATGGAAACTACTCTGATTGGCCTGAAACTAAAATTCCCTAAGCCAAATATCAAACTGACCCAAGTCAAGCCCTGGTTAGCCTATCGAGCCACGATAAAATGGCTAACGAGGCACAGAAATAATGTGCCCTAAAAAGGGGACTGTTGTGGGTCCACAACACACACCCCATTTTTTTTGTCTGACCATGGGGACCCCCCCTTTTTTTCTTTTTGCCTTTTGTCGTGTCTGCCCCTCGTAGAAATCCAATCAGCCACCAAAGAAATTTGCTGAAACCAAGTCAGAGGAAGGAAGAAGCCTTTTTTTGGCCTTTCGAAGGACTTAGGTACTCCGAAATGCCGAAATGGACAAAAGGCCGAAGAATTGGCCCTTTCGGTGTTTTTGGACTTCGAAAACACCGAAAGGCTGAAGACTTCTTTCTCCTCCGACATTTTCGGCCTTTCGGAGTCTGAAAGGCCCAAAGCCGCTGATGTCATCCCGCGGGTTATAAATACAAGAGGCCTTCATTTTTTAAATCACTTTTCATTTTTGCTTTTGCCCGCGATTTCGTCTGCTCCTCGTCGACTGCTTCAACTTCCAAGCCGCCTAGTTGTCCTCCCACTCCTAGTTCGTTCGAGGTAGGTTCTTCTCGCTTACCTTCACTTCGTGTTTTCGGGTCTAGGTCTAGAGTTTGTTTTTGCGCCTAGTGCCTGTCCAGCCTAGGGTGCTTTGTTTCTTTGTCTTGTCGGGCCTCTGTGCCTTCGTGTTTTGACAAGGACGTCCCTCCCTGTCGGACCTAGGGTTTCCTAGTTTCTTTTGTCTGAGGGCTAGGGTTTTTTTGTTTCATCGGTCACAGCCCTTGCCACAAGTTTTCAGCCTCTGAAAAGGCCAAAAACGGATCTTCAAATCTTGCTAAGTGTCGTTTCGGACTTTTTGACCTTTCAAACATCTGAAAGGTCCGAAAAGGCCAAAAACGAAGTTCCCGAAACCTTCGTTCGGACTTTCGGAGTTCCTCATCATTTTCGGACTTTCGGCGTCTGCAAGCAAACACCTCTCTGTTTCGGAGCCCAAAAGGTCCGACGAACTTTGTCCTTCCAATAAACCTTTTCGCACTTTAGGACTTTTCGGCCTCCGAACTAGCTTTCGGTGTCCGAATCTCCGAAAGTGCGAAAACTTACACTTAGTTGTTTATACAGCTCTCTTTTCTTGCTTTCCTAGTTTAAATTGTTTTTTCCTGTTCAATAAGCTACTGATATTTGTCTTCTCTTGCAGGAATGACTTAACCAAAGACAACCTCCCCAATGAAGTATCAATACAAGGGGAATCCCCCTAGTTCAAAGGTGGGAAACAAGCACAGTGAGATAATAGATACCAATATCGGGAATGTAGAATGGAATGAATTCCTGACTCGGTGTTCTCAGCCCACAAACAGATTTGACGATTGCACCGCACTGGTCCTAAGTGGGTTGGTGAACGCAGCCGCACACCCGGTAGCCGTCTCATCTTCAAAGTTGATCGTCACCCTGGCTCACCACTATGACTCAGATAAAAGGGTGGTTGTAAACACAGAGGGTCAGGTAGTACTAGATATAAGGTCAGATATCATTGAAGATGTTTTCCACCTTCATAAAGGCATAGACAAGTTCTATGACTTCCATACTGGGAAGGGGACCAAGTGGTTCAGGAATAGAGAACAGGCTTTAAATGAGATGATGAACAATGAGTACCTCAAGCAGCCTCTTCCAAAGAACAAGTTGGACAAGATAGACCTCCAAAGAGGCTATATGAAAGATGACATTCAAGCAGCCATCACATTGATAAGCCGGGTGTATGGGTTACCACAATCCACTCAACTCAAGCACTGGATGATCCTGTTGATAGAAAGGATCCGGGAATGAAAGGCAAGATTCGACTGGGGCACTATTATTAGTGACAATTTGGACGAGCAATTGACAGCAGTAAAGCATAATCCTAAGTTCTACATGAGCACCTACGTGGTTTACTTACTAGCAGCACAGGAAGATTATCCAGGCCTTACCAAGAAGGGGAATTTAAATGACTCAAATGCGTGGCCCCACATAGTATACCCACAGCTGATAAAGATGACGCCCATGCCAGAAGATTCCCCTGACTACAGGATAGTCAACGATGCATTCACATTCGCAGTCATCCGATCTATTGAAGGTGACTTTGCTAAAAGAATGTCAGAAGAAACTACTACTAAGGTAAGGGCCATTGGGGCCTATTTTATCCAGTTCAGGACATTCACATACATGCGGATAGTCGGGTCAACCTTGCAACCAAAGAAGTTGCCCAGGTACCCATCCGATTGGATAATTATACTGGAGATGGCTAGACAGCTCGCAGATGCATATGAACATATAAAACATAAAAAGAAGCACTATTGGGACTTTCCTATCTCTTTGGGACCATACACACTGCAAGACATAAAAGTTTGCAAATCCTTGGCTTTTGAATGGGATTATTGTCCCTTGCAGTTCTATAAAACAGTGCGAGCCCATTTTGATCCCATAGGTACTTACAGCCACATTATTGGCAAATTCTACATACATGAGCCACACTTGGAGGATCACTGGATAAACTGCATAGATGATCATGAGGTCAGGATCCAGGATTATTGCAGAATGAACCTCGCTCTGGCAAAAGAGGTATTAAAAGTTCCTATTTCCTCAAAGGTTTAGGAATATGATTCAGATGAGGTCTTAGAGGACATTTACACAAAATATAAGGTATATGACCGGCCAATCATGAACGCAGAGGTGGACAAGGATGAAAATGATGACATGGACTTCCAGGCAAGGCATGTGATAAAGACCATCGTAACTTGGATCAAGAAGCCACACAAAATGAGTCCAATCCCGGTAAAAACATTGATGGAGCCATCAAGGAAAGTAGGAAAATAGCTAGGGGAGAAGTCCACAGTTCCTAAGTACAAGAAAGCTCCCCCTCAGAAGCCAAGAACCGTGTATGGTCATGAACGACCAGTTGAATATGGCTCTAATCCTAGGCCAAAGAAAACTAGAATTACAGGCCAGATTGACCCACCAGCAGGGTCGTCACAACCCCTATCAGCGGAAGGCCCATCTACCTCTGGCCAATCTCCCCCCACCGCTGAGAAGAAAACATATAAGAGGAAGAAGAGTTCTGAATCTCCGCGGTTGGAAAAAATACAAGGGTCTGAGGAAGCAGAAGAAGATGCGCCCCTATTCCGAAGAACGAGATTACAAAAAAGGAGAGAAAAGGAAACTACCAAGATACATAAAGAAGATCCCAAAGAACAGGATAATCCTTTGGATGCCTTAGGATCAGATGAGCTTATGCTTTCTGATTTTGAAGGACTTGAAGGCTTTTCGGATCATAGCCAAGATATAGACACTAGAGCTCCATCGCTTATTCAGCCCCAGGTAATCCTCACTCAACCATTGGTCCAATTCACCAACCCTTCAGTGAATATCCCTGCTACACAAGTAAGCCCTAGTTTCACTCAAGAGCCTGAGGTTCAAGATAGTGGGATAGCCCGAGTCACTACTACAGATCATATAGCAGGAAAAGTATCGGTTTCCACTCCACCATCTCATGTCCCTACTCCACCATCTTCTCTACCACTTCCAATTCCTACTCCACCACCATTAATTCCAACCCCAACACCTACTCCTACGCCAAATCCGCCCTACTCTACTACCATTCTCCCATCTCCCACTCCAGCCATATCAACACCTACTCCAAGAACATCAATACCTTGAACATGTGCCACCCAACTTTCCAAAGAAACAGTGAGTACTAAAGATACATCACCTTTCCAGACCACGCTAGAGGCCATGATCGGTCTTAGGTCAAACGTATCAATTGAGCCTTCCACCGAAGAGGCCCTGAACAAAGGAGGGGAAAATGTGGTAACTGAACGAGGTGAGGTGGAGACAGAGAAGGAAGAAGGGGAAATGGATGTGGGTACAAAAGGGGAAAAAATGAAGGAAGGAGGGAGCGAACAAGAAAGAGGGCAAGAGAAGGAATTAGAGAGAGAAATAACTCCGAAAGTACGATGCTTAACTTTGATCCTCCAGGTTGCACCATATGAACCTATAACTGCATCCGGAAAACCTACTTGGTTTACCAAGGAGATACAACCCAGGAAGAGAACTTTCACCAATGAATTGGATGGAGAGGATACAAGTATGACTTCTATAAAGCAAGCCTTCCACCAGGCAGAAATTGGTGTACCAACAAGAACCATGTCATATGTAACTCAAGACACTAGGGGTCATTGGAAAGCCCAGATAGCTATCCCACCCTCGAGCACTTCTCAAACACCTGGCACAATGGAAGATTATACATTTAGAGTGGTGGATTTGGGCGAAGCTACTAGAGAAGGGAGAAAGACATTAGCAGCTCTAGGGCTTAAGCACACTCTAGGGTTCATGAATAAAGATGAAGAAACCATCAAAACGTTCACAGACCAAAATGAAGCCTTAAAAGGATTCATTCAAAAGATGGTGGGTCCTATTGACCCAAATTGTTCGGAGGCTTCATTACAAGCCATGCTAAACAAAAAGGCTACACCAGATTTGCCGGCAGGTTTGACTCCTTCCTTCATCCAGGAAAGTGGTGATTGGAAAAATAACTTCGAACAATCCGGAGAGAAGGCTATCCCATTGATATTCAGGCCGTACCGGACTATATTGGTCGAGGCCAATTCACTAATTGACCTAGTGGAGAATGATGGGGGTATAGATTCAGAAATAATTAAGTGGCAAGCAGCCCTCCGGGATTTGGAGATAATCCAAGAGCAACGTTTCCAAATCCTGGTGAAGGTCTATGAGGGCGAAGAACTGGACAAGCTTAAGGCATGGACTGAACAGATGACCAGAACAATTAAGGTCTACAACAAACACCAGGCCCTTATAGCTGACAAGCGAGAGGACGTAATAAAATGGATTGAAGATATATATACTTTCTTCACAGGGGTCGGCCTCAACGTCTATCGAGATGAAAACAAACAGGCTCTACGTCCTTCCAAAGAGGTGGTCCAACAGTTCAAAAACATTCTGGCCAGAGTTAATACCAAGGAGGCCCTGCAGCATCTATTTTACCTGAAAGAGGAAATACAAAGAATGTCACAGCATTAAGAAGAGATCACGTTCTTTGCTTCTGAATTAACTATCTTCAGAACGAAGCAAGAACGAAGGGTCACCGAGACAAGAAGGAAAGAGATCAATTTTGAAGAAGTTCAGGAGATAGTGTAGAGGCTCCGGGCAGCTCACCCAGAGGTCTTTCCTGGATAAAGCTCCAAGCTCCAATTACCAGGTGGACGGGGCAAGATTTTCACACTTGGATAAATTTCTACTAAGGTAGAGTTTTTGGCCTTTCAGCCTCCGACATTTCGGCCTTTCGGCCCAAAAAGCAAAGAGTATTTTTTTCGGCCTTTCGGCCTTCGAAGATTTTGGCCTTTCGGCCTCTTCAAGTTTTTTCAGCCTTTTGGCCCACAACAAGTCCAAAGTTTTGGGACCTCCAAGTTTGAAGATATTGAAAAGCACTTGGGAAATTTTAAAGGCATTAAAGTTTCGGGGTAGAGGTCGGGGTCCGAAAAAATTGGGGGTTTCCAGCAAGGTCGCTTTTTCAAACACCAGTTAGACTCCAAATCAAATTAATGGACAACTTGAGTTCATTTTGGAGAGACTAAAGGTTTCCTATCAGTTCCCACCGCCACAGACAGCCCCAGATGAAGAATCCAAGAAGAACCACAAGAACTGAGAAGAAGACTCCAAGTTCACAGAAGAAGCTTACCTCCTTTTTCTTTCTCTTCTTGGCGAATTTTTCCCTTTTTGCATGAGCAAATGGATTGTAAATGGGTCAAAGAATCCATGCAAGTTACATAGTATCAGTTGGCAGTAGTTTCCCTTCAGCAAAGTTCTAGTTTTAGCTTTTATTCTTTAGTTTAGACTCTCTGATACCCTAACTCCGAAAATCAGAGTTGTCGATCAAAACTCTATATATTGTAATCAAAAAGCAATGTAAAGGGCCGACTTGTTAATGCAATAAAGATCTACATTGGGTGCTTCATTCATGGTGTGTGAATTACTGCTATCTATGCGAATTTATTGAATGTATGCATGCATTATTCTTTATTTTCAGAGAGCTCTTTTTGTTGTGTTTCGAATTCGTGCTACCTTTAGTTGGAGTTTGCTGTTGTATATCTGCCTTGTTGTGATGAATGTGTGGAGGATGCTATCTTTGGGCTTAACGATAAATCTGTCTCGTGGGTGCGCATGTCTTGGTGGCTTCGCGATTTGATAGATTTTGAATATCTCGTACGAGTAAAACATATCTTTCCTCCAAACGTTTGCATCTGTGGAGTAGTGAATTGTGACGTGGTCTGATTCATGCTTCGTGGGTTGTTCCAAATCTCTCCAGCATTCAATTCGCAAGGAAGGGTTTACAGTGGTTTATATCCTTAGGATTTCACTTTTCTTTACAAATTCGCAGCATTTCTTGTTACCCTCATCTCTTTAAATTTTGTCGTAAAATTCTGAAAATTGCTATCTTTAAAAAATACAAAGTTGCATATTATTTACCATACCCATACTTGTTAAAACGGAAAATACCCAAAAGAAACTAACAGTACTTTGCAGTTTGTTGTCTTGAACGTACCAGCAAAGGCCTCCTTGTGAACAATCACATTTATCTTCAACTGAGTAACCAAGCAGGTTGTGACCTGACCTCAGAGAACCTTGGGAATAACTCTGTTATTCTTTCAAGAGAGGAAATCGAATCTCGAGGTCCTACCAAGTTGGCTTGTGTTAAAACAACGCTCAACAGAAGTGGCGCTAGAAAAAGAGCCTCAAGACTCAAAAACTCGATAATATTGGATCTTTCTCTCCAGACAGATTCGAGCGTGTGCTTAGATCATCTCCGAAAAGAGGCAAGTTCCTTGAACTCACTCACCACCGAAGAGCTCGCAGCGACAAGGGTAAAGCAAAAGATAAATCTTCTCATCGCCTTGCCGTACCTCAAAATCCTCTTGGACAGCAATCACACATCGCTGCCCCAACTATTACCGCAGTCATTGACCAAAATTAGAATGTGCAAAATCGACATCTGCAACAAACTCGTCCAATGGCCTTTTTCGCCAACGCCACAAGCTCACCTTTAAACTTTGTTGGGCAGCTCCATGAGTTACCCAAAAATCCGAAGAAGTTTTGTACACGATTCATATATGGCGAATCTAGGACAGCGGAAGAACACATCCGCGCCTTCAAAGAAATTTGCAACCGTAGAGAGATTGCCCACCAAGACGTCGTCTGTTGTCTATTCCCATACACTTTGGGAGAGTTTGCATACAACTGGTACCTGAATTTGCCACGAGGGTCTATCTCAGTATGGAATGACTTCAAAACCAAATTCCTCAATCAGTTCAAATTGTATGTCAATCCTGCTGTGACACATCACCAGTTCATAACCACAAGGAAAGATCCTAAAGAGCCCATTGCCATGTTTAATCATCGTTTTCACAAAATGCACCAGAAGCTGGAAGCTCCTTACACTATACCAGATGAGGCAGTCATACAAGTTTACTTGAAGGCTTTAGATCCATTCACCTCGATCTTTCTAAGGA
This sequence comes from Thuja plicata, assembly GCA_018584345.1. Classification (NCBI taxonomy): domain Eukaryota; kingdom Viridiplantae; phylum Streptophyta; class Pinopsida; order Cupressales; family Cupressaceae; genus Thuja; species Thuja plicata. The sequence goes on along the minus strand of MU226572.1, from coordinate 2,413,976 downwards.
GGCTTCCCCCGGTGGATAGAGACACGATCAAGAAGGTGTACAATGAAGCCGTCACATTTACTCAACAAATGGACCCACAAGAAGGGAGCTATGCGGCCACGCCCATCATGAGTAATCTTGCTATCCCACATCCATTTGCAGCAAACAATCAGGCTTCAAGCAACCACCTACCTATGCTAAATCCTATACCGGCGCAACCATGTACAACCATGCCTCCATCTATTACTTATCTGGGATACGAAGCTCATAAAACAGCGTTCGTAGAACAGAGTGTTATACCCCAAGCTGAACCTGATGCTCTCATGGCCTCTAAGCTGGATGCCATAAAGAAGACTTTATCACAACTCACTGGCGAAGTTACCAGGATGAAGCTAAACCCACCCCAAAATCAGGGTGGATACCAACGAGCGTCTGCTGGTCCAAATACATACCCTCAGAATCCAAACAGGGGTTTCAATGCATACAGCAACAACAACACACAAGAGAAACCATTTGGACAGCAAAGGCCAAATCGGCCATGGAACACTAGGCCCAATAATGGCAGCATCCCAACAGACAACGCCAATACTTATGAGGCTTCGGAGGCTAATTTTGTCGGGGCTCTAATTAAGCATCAAGACAATAATGGATATGTGAACAACTCCCAAGACCACTACACCCAAAATCCAGAGGGGCCCCCGGTGCAATTCAATGCTATGGTGTTCGATTCCTATGAGTCAAGAAAGGAAGGAGGTTCAGAAGCCTATGCAGGAGAGGAAGAATTTGTGTTCCCTTTTGCGAGAGAAAACAAGCCTGAATATTCTGAGGTACATGCCTTCCAGAATGATCAATGAAACTCATATAACCTTCGGAGTAGAAAGGAACCCCTCACCGACGGCATACCTCCAGGCAAACAGCCAACTCCACCAGATCCACAGGCTAGTAATAACCCCATACCTCCAAAAGGCCTAAATGCTCCTATACCTCCTACAACTAGTACATATGCTGGCTACCGAGGTACAGCCTGGTCGAATGACAAATACAGTGCATTGGATGAGCTCAAGAAGACTAAGGTGAACATATCCATGTTTGAATTATTGCAAGGTTGCCCATCTCAAAAGGAATCCCTTTTAAGATCCTTGGACCATTCAAAAGCCTGGCCCTTCAAACAATGCAAGGGCGCCCACATCTAATATCAACACCTCTGAGGCATTCCCTACAGTATTCACAAATAAGGTGGAGGTCCCAACATTATTACTCAGCCTACAGATGTTTGGAAAGAACCTACATAATTGCCTAATCGATTCAAGAGCCTCATGCAACGTTATGCCCCTATCAATTTGCCAGAAGTTGGGGATGGTACCCCAGATAATGAACCAGGTGGTCATAAAGTTGGACAAAACTGAGGTCAAAGTAATTGGTGTACTCAAAGACATGCACATTCAACTAGTCACAGATCCCAGGATACAAGAACGCATTGATATACACATAGTGGACATAGCTGAGACTTATGGGATGTTGCTGAGTCGAGAATGGACCAAGTGCTTGAGAGGGTGGCTCTCTATGGATTTCACCCAACTCTGGCTACCATGGAGAGGTTTGAACAACCAAATCAAGATAGATGTCGAGCCTAAACTGAAAAGGATGATCACCGAATATAATACCCCAAATGAAGTGTTGTTCACCCAAACCGATTTGGGCACTTATCGGATGGATGATGTCTTTATGTTCCAGATTCAAGAAAATGAAGAGTCAGACCACAGTCCCATCCAAGGTCTCCTGGAGCAAAAAATTGGTGATGACATTTTCAAAAGTTTCATTAACAGCACGACAACCAACCTGCGACATCTGGGTCAAGACGCAGATCCTAATATTTTCTTACTACCTGGATATTGCCAATTACATCGGTCTAGTCATTCAGAATTTACATGCCCCAGTTCTCAAGAAGACCTAATGCGAGTGTTGGCTCAAATTGCTCAGTCGAATAAGCTGCTAGAAACACTAACAACAAAAGATGTACTTGGGATAGAAGACAAGAGCACCGCCTCACCAGGTATGGACAGCCCGGTCCTTGCAAATAGTTCACCTCAAAATCAAGACAATGAATCAGACTTTGAAGATAGAAGCGCTGCCCTGAATTTGCTTAGTGACTGAAGTACCTCGGATGACGGAGCGTGTCCCCCTTCCAGGGGAATGCTAGAAGACAAAGCCGATGAAGACGACAAACTCCCCAAACCTAGGCATACTCAGCATGCAGAAGAGTTAACTTCTTCCGACAATGATGGAGGGGCCGAAAACCAAGGACCAAGGGTTTCTCTAAGAAAAGCTCAACCAAACCAAGCCCTACTAAACTGCCCCAGATATGGAAACTACGCTTTGATGGTTCCAAATGCAAACAAGGAGCAGGTGCGGGAATCGAATTGATAAATCCAAAAGGTAAGTCTTTCTATGCTGCTTATAGATTATAGTTTCTTTGTACTAACAATGTTGCAGAATACAAAGCGCTGGTTCGCGGACTCCTAGCTCACGAGAAGGGAATCAAAATCTTGACGGTGGAAGGAGACTCACAATTGGTTGTCAAGCAGATCCGTAGCCAATATACTTGCAATGATAAGAGGCTCTCAGCCTACCGAAATAGGGCATGGGATCTGATCAACGACTTCGACGCTTTCAACATCAAAACCATCCCGAGAAGAAAGAATGTCGTTGCTGATGCATTGGTTGTCTCAGCCAGTTCACTACATCCAATGGAAAAATCTAAACTAAAGAAATTCTCAGTTGAGCTTGTCTCAGCCCCGGCCATTCTGGACAATATCACTAACTTTCAAGTCTTCCAAGATGATCAACATATCTTAGAGTTTATCATGTGCGCTGGTGTGTTCGAAAAGCAGATCATAGACGAGGAGAAGGAAGGTGAGGAAACAGCTGAACCTGAAGAGCCTGATGATCACGGCATCATAAACCTAAAGACCAATGCCATACCCAAGGGAATGGTAGAGCTAGAGAGGATTTTTGACAGCGATAAGACTGCTATAAGAAGACGCCCCGACGTAACACCTGATGGTAAAGAGTGTGACACCTACAACCTGGGCACGGAAGAACCAAGAGAAGTCCACATCGGAAAGGTGGGAACCAGGGAAGAAAAGGAGAAAATGGTCCAACTTCTCACTGAATACCGAGATGTCATAGCATGGAGTTATGAAGAATTAAAGACATATGACACCTCAGTCATAGTGCACAACATCCCTTTGAAGCCGGATTCTAAGCCCTTTAGACAACGACAAAGACCCGTGAATCCCACTATGGAGCCCTTAATCCAAAAGGAAGTCCAAAAGCTACTCGACGCCAGGATCATCTTCCCGATTCGACATTCTACATGGGTCGCAAACCTAGTACCTGTAAGGAAGAAGACTGGGGAAATCAGGCTATGCGTAGATTTCTAGAACCTCAACAAGTCCTCTCAAAATGATAATTATCTGCTCCCATCCCTAGATGAAGTGCTGCAGAAGGTTAATGAATCTCAAATGATGTCATTCCTGGATGGCTACTCGGGGTACAATCAGGTGATGGTACAGGAAGAGGACAGGCTGAAAATGGCATTCACCACCAAATGGGGAACTTTCGCCTACCGACGGATGCCTTTTGAGCTGATTAACGCTGGAGCCACCTTTCAGAGAGAAATGGACATAGCTTTCAAAGGATTAGTTGGGAGGTGCATTATCATTTACATGGATGACCTCACAGTCTACTCAAAACTAAGAACTGACCACATAAATGACCTCAGGAAATGCCTTCAAAGGTGCAGAGAATTTGGGGTCTCCCTCAATCCCAAGAAATGCGTGTTTGGGTAACTGAAGGGAAGCTCTTGGGACATATCATCTCTGAAAAGGGAATATCTATTGTAATGACCCTTACTATAAAGGCCACTAAAAACCCCCAAATCTGAACTGAGACAATTTGTCAAACACTTGGCATGCACTGAATTGTTACGTTTGTAATGTAGTGTTTCAAGGTTGTAAATGTTGA
>MU226572.1:2368977-2409037 GCA_018584345.1 Thuja plicata | reverse complement strand
TATGAACTACTCTGAAAATGCACCAAAATGTTCTCCAATCTCCACCAAAATGATTCTCCAATGCAATGATGTAAAATAAACCCTTATTCAACCACAAACAAACCCTTGCAACGAATTCTCAATGAAGTACCAATGAGATGGCTGAGTACCAACTCCAAACTTGCAACCCTTCAATAGATATTTCACTACCTCAGTTATGCCAATCTACGGGAGTGATCGTTCCCAAAGATCGAATAGAATTTGCAGACCCAAAAGACTACAAATTGCTTCACAATGAAGAAGTAAAAGAAATCCCCAAATCCAAGCATGTCCAAATGAAAGCCCAAGCCCCCTATTTATTCACTCTTCTAAGAAGTTACTAAGAACTTCTAGAAGCATCCATTATAAAATCCCATTATAATGCACTTTTATAATAAAATAACTTTATAATATAAAAAGTGCAATCTCAACTTAAAATTATAACAAGTGGGCCCCACTAACACAAAATAATAAAATATAATCTCTTAATCACTTCTTCAAGAGAAAATATGACCATCTGATCTGCAAAATGACTCTCTCCAAACCATTTGCCTACGAGAGTCAATGATAGGCAAATCCGTCATGAAAGGACATGTCTCTAAAAAGGGGACATGACATCTATTGACCCAGAAAGGGTGGAGGCAATCCTAAAGTTGACACCACCTCATAGCCGCAAGGAACTGAAATCTTTCTTCAGAAAGATCAACTTCGTCAGAAAATTCATCAGTGGCTTCGCAAAAATAGTAAAATCATTGAACGACATGCTCAAGAAAGACGCCAAGATTGAATGGACTCTCCCAGCCAAGAAGTCTTTCGAAGAGATTAAGAATGCCCTTGCCATGGTACCAGTCCTAGCCAGTCCCAACTACACCATCCCTTTCAAGGTTTACTCTTTTGCGTCAAAGCACTCATGCGCAGGCATCCTCACGCAACAGAAGGATAACGAAGATGAAAGGCCCATTGCCTTTATGAGTTGCCCCTTCAAAGATGTTGAGCTCAGATAGCCAAACCTGGATAAGCAGGCATTTGCTCTCGTCAAGGCGGTGAAGAAATTTAGACATTATATTCTAAGGAGTAAAGTCGTTGGGATAGTTCCAGACGCAGCAGTTAAGTCCCTCCTAATGCAGAATGGGCTAGGAGAAGGGAGAAGAAAATGGATGGCAATCCTCCAAGAGTTTGACCTAGAGATCCAACCGATGAAGTTGGTAAGAGGCCAAGGCCTGACAAAGCTGATCTCTGAGTTTGAAGAGGGTCTGGTCTGCCAGACATACACCGATCAAGGCGTTATCACTGATGTGTGGTACCAAGACATAGTGTATTGTTTGTTACAGAATCGTTGCCCTAAAGGAATGAATGGTTCCCAGAGAAGAGCTTTAAGGATCAAAAGCAGCTCTTACATGCTAAAAGGTGGACAACTATACAAACACAATTACGAGGGTTTGTACTTAAGATGCTTGGATAGAATGGAGGCGAAACAAATCCTAGTGGATTTCCTTGACAAATATGGAATAGGACATGGAGCGGCAGAAGCCACTGCTCACCAAATCCTGAGGGCAGGATATTTTTGGCCTACAATATTTAAAGATACTAGCGAGCATGTGAGATCTTGCCATATTTGCCAAACTAGCGCAACCCGAGAGAGAAACCCAGCGATGCCCCTACAACTAGTCTATGAGGTACGCCCGTTTGCCCAATGGCGTTTAGATTTCGTTGGAGTGATTAACCCCCCTTCATCTGCAGGACATAAGTTTATTTTGACAACCACTGACTATTGCACACGCTGGACAGAAGCGCAAGCACTAAAGAATTGTACTACAGAGGTCGTGACCAAATTCATGGAGGAGCGCATCATAACTAGGTTTGGGATGCCATTCTATCTGGTATGTGACAATGCTCCCTCTTTCTCCTCAGCCTCCCTCACACAATGGGCCTTCGAAAACCAAGTAATCCTCAAATTCTCTTCAAATTACTATCCGCAAGGCAATGGCGTAGCAGAGTCTACAAAAAAAAATTTGACAATAGTAATTAAACACCTCCTAGATGACAACCCCAGGGACTGGCACACGCAGCTAAAATATGCTTTATGGACAGATCGCGTAAGGATCAAGAACGCCCTGGGGATGTCTCCATATCAACTAGTCTACGGATTGCAACCAGTCTTTCCTATGAACCTAAAGATCCCAATTCTGAGATTCATGGACCAATATGTAGGGGAGGAAGATCGGGTACAAATCAGAATCTTGAATCTCCTGAACCTAGAGGAGAAACAAACTTTAGCCCTGGAACATGTATCGAAGCATCAGGCTATAGTCAAAAGGTGGTTCGACAAGAGAGCTACCGTCAAGGCCTTCAGGATCTCTGACCTTGTCCTCATGTGGGATAAGGCAAAAGAAAATCCAAGCAACCACACCAAGTTCCAAAGACTGTGGATAGGCCCTTACCAATTATTAGAGATCATGAGGGAGAACACTGTTAGGATCAGCACATTGAACGGAGAGTTGACCCCATTGCCCGTCAATGGGAAATTCCTCAAACATTATTTTGGATCCTGAGCGGGACCGCCTTTTGTCCCTTGTACCATAGTCACTTTTGCATTTTTTCCCTTTTCCTTGTTGTCCTCGCCGTCAGTCCTTTCTTCCGCTCATGTTTGTTCTTTTCTTTTGTCGGGGCTTGTTTTGTTGCTTTGGGTCAGTCTTTTTTGGATCCAGTCCAAGGTGTTCTGCAAGAGGAGCAGAGGTATTTCTTAGTCAAATTTCTCCAAGGATACATGCAACGTAAGAGAACCTTCCCAAAAGACAAAGTAGTGATGATTATCATTGATAGACAAGGAGTTCAAAGTTTGGTCATCCTGATCACAAGACACATTAAGGTACAACACCCGAGGGCGTTGGTTTCTAGGGCATTTGTCAGTTGTAGCCAGCCTGAGTGCATAGGTTCGGGTACCCACTGATCCCAGAACCCAATTTTGAACTGAATGTGAAGGCAATAATGAAAGAAAGAAGAGCCCAAAAAGGAAAGTAAAAGAAACACTCAAAAGAAAAGTGCCCCAAAGAGGTCATGAGTGAAAAGTCCAGGCAACACCGCCTAATCGTTGCTCGGATCGGATCAAAAAAAAAAAAAAGAGGTTATGGACCTGAATGCATGGAACACAGTAACGTCCAAGGCTTGATACCTCTCCAAGCAAATAGAAGGAACAAAATGATTTTCCAAAAGACGGAGCTCTCACAAAGAAAGAAAGTTATAGCCTAGCAAGCAAAACGGACTTGGGTGATTATGACCTCTACCGGGGCTATGGACACCCGGCTGGCAGTAGAGCAAAGTTATACTTGGGACTCGGGGAAAACTTTGTCGAGGCTATGAACGCCTGACTGGTAGCAAAGTTCTTTCCGGGAAGCCTTGGTTTATTTGGCGAAGGTTGGGAATAGCTGGCAAGTGTCTTGGTTATCACAACCAAAGGTCAAGAAATGAACACACAGGGAAACTCACTAAAGAACCTCAGATTAGAGGTCATTGACAAATTATCGACTCCACCGCCTCTTGGTTCTATTCTACTACAAAGCTACTTTCCCGAAGAGTGTTGATGATAAAGAAATGCCTTCGTCATTCCTCCTTTTGTTGGGGCTATTTGTTATGGGTCCACAACACACACCCCATTTTTTTAGTCCTCAGACCATGGGGACCCCCCCTTTTTGTCTTTTCCCCTTTTGTCGTTTCTGCCCCTCGTAGAAATCCAATCAGCCACAGAAGAAATTTGCTGAAACCAAGTCAGAGGAAGGAAGAAGCCTTTTTTCGGCCTTTCGGCCCTTTCGGCCTTTCGAAGGACTTAGGTACTCTGAAATGCCGAAATGGCCAAAAGGCCGAAGACTTCTTTCTCCTCCGACATTTCCGTCCTTTCGGAGTCCAAAAAGCCTGAAGCCGCTGACGTCAGCACGCGGGTTATAAATAGAAGAGGCCTTCATTTTTTAAATCACTTTTCATTTTTGCTTCTGCCTGTGATTTCGTCTGCTCCTCATCGACTGCTTTAGCTTCCGAGCCGCCTGGTTGTCCTCCCACTCCTAGTTCATTCGAGGTAGGTTCTTCTCGCTTACCTTTGCTTCATGCTTTCGGGTCTAGCTCTAGGGTTTGTTTTTGCGCCTAGTGCCTATCCAACCTAGGGCGCTTTGTTTCTTTGTCTTGTCGGGCCTCTGTACCTTTGTGTTTCGACAGGGATGTCCCTCCCTGTTAGACCTAGGGTTTCCTAGTTTCTTTTGTCTTAGGCCTAGGGTTTTGTTGTTTCATTGGTCGTGGCCCTTGCCGCAGGTTTTCGGCCTCTGAAAGGCAAAAAATGGATCTTCAAATCTTGCTAAGTGCCATTTCGAGGTCTATCTTGTCCACTCAACTCGAGCACTGGATGATCCTGTTGATAGAAAGGATCCAGGAATGAAAGGCAAGATTCGACTGGGGCACTATTATTAGTGACAATTTGGACGAGCAATTGACAGCAGTAAATCATAATCCTAAGTTCTACATGAGCACCTACGTGGTTTACTTACTAGCAGCACGGGCAAATTATCCAGGCCTTACCAAGAAGGGGAATCTAAATGACCCAAATGCATGGCCCCACATAGTATACCCACAGCTGATAAAGATGACGCCCATGCCAGAGGATTCCCCTGACTATAGCATAGTCAACGATGCATTCATAATCGCAGTCATCTGATCTATTGAAGGTGACTTTGCTAAAAGAATGTCAGAAGAAGCTGCTGCTAAGGTAATGTCCATTGGGGCCTATTTTATCTAGTTCAGGACATTAACATACATTCGGATAGCCGAGTCAACCTTGCAACCAAAGAAGCTGCCCAAGTACCCATCCGATTGGATAATTATACTGGAGATGGCTAGACAGCTTGCAGATGCATATGAACATATAAAACATAAAAAGAAGCACTGTTGGGACTTTCCTATCTCTTTGGGACCATACACACTGCAAGACATGAAAGTTTGCAAATCCTTGGCTTTTGAATGGGATGATTGTCCCTTGTAGTTCTATAAAACAGCACGAGCCCATTTTGATCCCATAGGTACTTACAGCCACATTATTGGCAAATTCTACATACATGAGCCACACTTGGAGGATCACTGGATAAACTGCATACACGATCATGAGGTCAGGATCCAGGATTATTGCAGAATGAACCTCGCTCTGGCGAAAGAGGTATTAAAAGTTCCTATTTCCTCAAAGGTTTGGGAATGTGATTCAGATGAGGTCTTAGAGGACATTTACACAAAAGATAAGGTATATGACCGGTCAATCATGAACGCAGAGGTGGACAAGGATGAAAATGATGACATGGACTTCCGGGCGAGGCATGTGATAAAGACCACCATAACTTGGATCAAGAAGCCACACAAAATGAGTCCAATCCCAGTAAAAACATTGATGGAGCCCTCAAGGAAAGTAGAAAAATGAGGGGACAAGTCCACAGTTCCTAAGTACAAGAAAGCTCCCCTCAGAAGCCAAGAACTGTGTATGGTCATGAACGACCAGTTGAATATGACTCTAATCCTAGGCCCAAGAAAACTAGAATGACAGGCCAAATTGACCCACCAGCAGGGTCGTCACAACCCCTATCAGGTGAAGGCACATCTACCTCTGGTCAATCTCCCCCCACCGCTGAGAAGAAAACATATAAGAGGAAGAAGAGTTTTGAATCTCCGCGGTTGGAAACTGTACAAGAAGGGTCTGAGGAAGCAGAAGAAGATGAGCCCCTAGTCCGAAGAACGAGATTACAAAAAAGGAGAGAAAACGAAACTACCAAGAAACATAAAGATCCCAAAGAACAGGATAATCCTTTGGATGCCTTAGGATCGGATGAGTTTATGCTTTCTGATTTTGAAGGACTTGAAGGCTTTTCGGATCACGACCAAGATATAGACACTGGAGCTCCATCGCTTATTCAGCTCCAGGTAATCCTCACTCGACCACGGGTCCAATTCACCAACCCTTCAGTGAATATCCCTGCTACACAAGTAAGCCCTAGTTCCACTCAAGAGCCTGAGGTTCAGGATAGTGGGCTAGCCCGAGTCACTACTACAGATCATATAGAAGGAAAAGTACCGGTTTCCACTCCACCATCTTCTCTACCACCTCCAATTCCTACTCAGCGACCATTAATTCCAACCCCAACACCTACTCCACCAAATCCGCCCTACTCTACTACCATTCTCCCATCTCCTACTCCAGCCATATCAACACCTACTCCACCAACATCAATCCCTTCAACATGTGCCACCCAGGTTTCCAAAGAAGCAGTGAGTACTAAAGATACATCACCTTTCCAGACCACACTGAAGGCCATGACCGGTCTTAGGTCAAACATATCAATTGAGCCTTCCACCGAAGAGGCCCTGGACAAAGGAGGGGAAAATGTGGTAACTAAACGAGGCGAGGTGGAGACGGAGAAGGAAGAAGGGGAAATGGATGTGGGTACAGAAGGGGAAAAAATGAAGGAAGGAGGGAGCAAACAAGAAAGGGGGCAAGAGAAGGAATCAGAGAGAGAAATAACTCCGGAAGTACGATGCTTAACTTCGATCCTCCAGGTTGCATCATATGAACCTGTAACTGCATCCGGCAAACCTACTTGGTTTACCAAGGAGATACAACCCAGGAAGAGAACTTTCACCAATGAATTGGATGGAGAGGATACAAATATGACTTCTGTAAAGCAAGCCTTCCACCAGGTAGAAATTGGTGTATCGGCAAGAACCATGTCATATGTAACTCAAGACACTAGGGGTCATTGCAAAGCCTAGATAGTTGTCCCACCCCCGAGAACTTCTCAAACACCTGACACAATGGAAGATTATACATTCAAAGAGGTGGATTTGGGCGAACCTACCAGAGAAGGGAGCAAGACATTAGCAGCTCTAGGGCTTAAGCACGCTCTAGGGTTCATGAATAAAGATGAAACCATCAAAACCTTAACAGACCAAAATGAAGCCTTAAAAGGATTCATTCAAGAGATGGTGTATCCTATTGACCCAAATTGTTCAGAGGCTTCATTACAAGCCATGCAAAGCAAAACAGGCTACACTTGATTTGCCGGTAGGTTTGACTCCTTCCTTCATCCAGGCAAGTGTTGATTGGAAAAATAACTTCGAACAATCTGGAGAGAAGGCTATCCCATTGATATTCAGGCCATACCGGACTATATTGGTCGAGGCCAATTCAATAATTGACCTAGTGGAGAATGACGGGGGTATAGATTCGGAAACAATTAAGTGGCAAGCAGCCCTCCAGGATTTGGAGATAATCTAAGAGCAACGTTTCCAAATCCTGGTGAAGGTCTATGAGGGCGAAGAACTAGACAAGTTCAAGGCATGGACTGAACAGATTACCAGAACAATTAAGGTCTACAAGAAACACCAGGCCCTTATAGCTGACAAGTGAGAGGAGGTAATAAAATGGATCGAAGATATAGATACTTTCTTCACAGGGGTCGGCCTCAACGTCTATCGGGATGAAAACAAACAAGCTCTACGTCCTTCCAAAGAGGTGGTTTAACAGTTCAAAAATGTTCTGGCCAGAGTTAATACCAAGGAGGCCCTACAGCAACTATTTTACCTGAAAGAGGAAATACAAAGAATGTCACAGCATGAAGAAGAGATCGCGTTCTTCACTTCTGAATTAACTATTTTCAGAAAGAAGCAAGAATGAAGGGTCACCAAGATAAGAAGGAAAGAGATCAATTTTGAAGAAGTTCAGGAGATAGTGTAGAGGCTCCGGGAAGCTCACCCAAAGGTCTTTCCTGGATAAAGCTCCAAGGTCCAATTACCAGGTGAACGGGGCAAGATTTTCACACTTGGCTAAATTTCTACTAAGGTAGAGTTTTCGGCCTTTCGGCCTCCGACATTTCGGCCTTTCAGCCCCGAAAGCAAAGAGTATTTTTTTCGGCCTTCGAAGATTTCAGCCTTTCGGCCTCTTCATGGTTTTTCAGCCTTTCGGCCCACGACAAGTCCAAAGTTTTGGGACCTCCGAGTTTGATGATATTGAAAAGCACTTGGGAAATTTTAAAGGCATTAAAGTTTCCAGGTAGAGGTCCATTAAGGTGTCCAAAAAAATTGGGGGTTTCCAGCGAGGTTGCTTTTTCAAACACCAGTTAGACTCCAAATCAAATTAATGGACAACTTGAGTTCATTTTGGAGAGACTAAAGGTTTCCTATCAGTTCCCACCACTAGAGACAGCCCCGGATGAAGAATCCAAGAAGAACCACAAGAATTGAGAAGACGACTCCAAGTTCACAGAAGAAGCTTACCTCCTTTTTCTTTCTCTTCTTGGAAAATTTTGCCCTTTTTGCATGAGCAAATGGATTGTAAATGGGTTGAAGAATACATGCAAGTTACATAGTATCAGTTAGCAGTAGTTTCCCTTCAGCAAAGTTCTAGTTTTAGCTTTTATTCTTTAGTTTAGACTCTCTGATACCCTAACTCTGAAAATCAGAGTTGTAGATCAAAACTCTATATATTGTAATCAAAAAGCAATGTAAAGGGTCGACTTCTTAATGCAATAAAGATCTACATTGGGTGCTTCATTCATGGTGTGTGAATTACTGCTATCTATGCGAATTTATTGAATGTATCCATGCATTATTCTTTATTTTCAAAGAGCTCTTTGTGTTGTTGTGTTTCGAATTCGTGCTACCTTTAGTTGGAGTTTGATGTTGTATATCTGCCTTGCTGTGACGAATGTGTGAAGGATGCTATCTTTGTGCTTAACGATAAATCTGACTCGTGGGTGCGCACGTCTTGGTGGCTTTGCGATTTGATAGATTTTGAATATCTCGTACGAGTAAAACATATCTTTTCTCCAAATGTTTGCATCTGTGGAGTAGTGAATTGTGACGTGGTCTGATTCATGCTTCGTGGGTTGTTCCAAATCTCTCCAGCATTCAATTCGTAAGGAAGGGTTTACAGTGGTTTATATCCTTAGGATTTCACTTTTCTTTACAAATTTGTTACATTTCTTGTTACCCTCATCTATATAAATTCTGTCTTAAAATAATGAAAATCGCTATCTTTAAAAATACAAAGTTGCATGTTATTTACCATACCCATACTTGTTAAAACGGAAAATACCCAAAAGAAACTAACAGTATTTTGCAGTTTGTTGTCTTGAACGTATTAGCAAAGGCCTCCTCATGAACAATCACATTTATCTTCAACTGAGTAACCAAGCAGGTTGTGACCTGACCTCGGAGAACCTTGGGAATAACTCTGTTATTCTTTCAAGAGGGGAAATCGAATCTCGAGATCCTAGCAAGTTGGCTTGTGTTAATACAACGCTCAACAGGGACATTACAAAATTCAGCGAAGAGGAATGGTTTAAGATATTGCTGAGTAGAGTTCATGATCAGTTTATTTGGATAGGTGAACAACCTGTGAAGATTTGCAGTCAACTAATACATGAGATTATTGGACTGGATAATACTAGAATCATCCTTGTGGTAGAGAAGCATATAAAGAAGCAATTTGAAACTCTAACACACTCAAAATGGGATAGGCAAGCTATGACAGTGAATGACATTCATCTACAAGATGTGAGATTGATTTCGGTGATACTTGGTTACAAATTCTACTATAGTAGTAGACCTAATTCTGTATCTACTGGAGTCATTATGATGGCTTACAGAATGGTGAAAGAAAATGCTAAGTATAACCTACACAAAGTATTGGCACAACAGTTTTTGGAGAATGTCAAGTTGATAAAGAAAAACATGTCCAAACCTTCAGATTTGGTTCACTACTAGTCCACATGTTTATTCACATTGAGCACAAGTTTCTAGGCATGCACCCTAGTGGTTGGAGAAAAGTGATACCTACTAGTATTCAGATTTCATAGAGTTACAGAAGGTAGAATAGCACATGGGTTGATGGAGAGCTATTTGGTATGATCAAGATTCTTCAGAGGCAGATGAAAGAGAGATATGGAATTCCTGATGACTTAGTTGAAAAATAAAATGACACTATGTTTTATGGTTGAGACAGACTGTGTATGTTTTGAAGCAGTTGTTCCTAGGAAGAAATGGTGGTATCCTATGGGATATGAGGTGAGTTCAGAAGTCCTAACTATGCAGATCAAACATGTTTTGGCATCAGAAGTAGATACATCTAAGGAGAGATGGGGTACTTATGAAGAGAAATCAACTAAAGTAAGAGAGGAACAGACCAGAGGCTTGAGGAAAAGGAAAGTAGACAACATTATTCATGAATGTGGTATTAAGGCAAGATTGACTGAGGAAGAGTTGAAGGAAGTAAAGAAGTTAGCAGAACATTCTTTTGGATTAGCAAGTACTTCTATTGCAGCCCTTCCACATCCTGAAGTTGTGATGGTAGATAATCCACCTTCTACTATTATTGGTGTTACCACCCCTTCACCACCACTGAAGACATCACAAGAAGAGGCAGTTAAGATTTCACCTCGAAGAAGCACTAGATCCACCAAACCTGATTCACCACCTAAAGAACAGAGGATTGAGAGAGAAGAGAAGAAAGCCGAAAGTGATAGACAAGTATGGAAACCAGACTTGAAGATGATTGAGAAAAGAGCTATTGATCAAGGGAAACTAGTTACAATAAACAAGTACTATGACAGGTATGGGGAAACTGATAAACTTATGATTGAAGATATTGTAGTAAATCACCTACTTGTTTTCAAGAAAAATTTGTTAGAGATAGAGGGCAGTGTACCAGAAGAGCTGCATGGGAGACTGGAAATAAGAAAACAGTTAGCACATATTGAAGATGAGACTATTAGAAATCAAGCAATTGATACATGTTACCTGTAATTTCTATGCAAGAGAGAGATAGAATATTTGGTGAACTGAAACCATTATTGAGGACTAAGGCAAGGTTAGTAAAGATTATGGCAAGAAAATATGAAGAAGTTACTGAAGAGACTCATAGAGCATTAGATCAGATACTAATGAGTACTATTCCTAAGAAGGCTCCACCTCCTGAAACTACAATGCCTACACCCTTAGGAATGAGAGAGAGTTCCAAATCAGCTGAGAAAAGGGAAGATGATATGCAACCAGATTTCTATTTTTTTGGTGTGCCTATGAAACTTGACACTTCTCATGATGAGAAGGATCCATTTGAAGGAAACATTGATAGTTCAGTGGCTGAGGATGACCAACAGAAAGAGGAAGAATAGAGAGAAGAAGAACAGAAAGAAATGAAGAAGAAGAAGTTGAAGTCAAAACTGAAATTGACACATCTTCTATCTTATTGTTGGCAAGTAAAGACAAACCTACTGATGTTGATGTTGATCGCATGGATGAGGATGAGTTGGTGAGTTTAGCCTTCACCACACTCATTAAAGCAAAGGAGAGATTTGAGCAGAAAAGCAACAAGAAAACTAAGGTAATGTCTACAGCAATCAATATTGTGAATAAATTGCTTCCAGTACCTATTGTTTTCCAAAGCAGAGATGATGTAGAAAACTTGAAGTTAGCACTTGACAATTTTGATGGTCACTATGAGACCCTAGTGAAGATCACAGAAGAAAAGGTAGAAAAGAGCTACTTGGAGAAGAAACCGATGGAAGTTTGCCAGTCTATTTCATGGGACTTGGGCATTCTGAAATCTGTTACAACAAAAGCTAAGAGTTGTGTTGCACATGGAAGAATACTATTCAGTTATTGCATGAACCCAATCAGACATGTTCAGGACATTAAAGACATTATTACAAAGGACAGGGCAACCTTGAACAGTATGATGGACAGTTGTGAGACCTCCTCACAAATGGTAATGGAAATGGACAGAGAAGTAACAAGGATTTTGGATAAACTGAATGTATTGGATATAGAGAAAGGGAGAGTCATGTCAAGATTTGGTTTGTTGAAGAGTTTGATCACTCCTAAACTATCAATTCTTGAAGTACATTTTTCAGATTTGGAGAAGACAGTAGAATCACTGACAAACTCTATGCCTATAGCGCTGAAAGCAGCAAAGACATCATCATATGCACTGAATGGACTAATTCATGTTAGTCAACAATTGGTTAAATCATGGAGCACAAAAGTGGAGATCTTGGAAGATTCTTTTCAAGATATTCTGAAAATGGTGAGCAAGCACTAGTTGTATTACTTTTTATGCACCTTTGCCATTGTTGTTAAAGGGGGAGAAGAGAGAAGAAAAAAAGGATGAACAAGAAAAGAGAAGAAAAATGAATAAGGGAGAAGAGAGAAGCAAAATAGATGAGGAAGAGAGGAGAGACAATTTTTGTATTGGAACACTTAGTCATTTTTTGTTAAGTGTTGCCATCAATGCCAAAGGGAGAGATTGTTGGCAAGTGATCATTTTCGATGTTATGAATCACTTTTTGGTTGTCATTTATGGCAACATATCTGGCATATTGATTGATTGATTTGAAGTTAAGTTTTGATGATTCAGTTCTGGAATCGACTAAGTACAGAAGAAGAAATAAAAATTTATTTTGGGTATCGAAGATCAAGATCGATGAGTTATGACACACAAGCTTAGAGGAAGATATTATGGGGTATGTATGACCTACATCTAAGATCGATTTGATTTTGGTGACAATTACAGAGAGTTAGAGAGATTTGAAGACAGGCGCCAACAATAGAACAATGAAACAGAGCAATTGAACAGTAGCGATGTTTTGGGGAGTATATCTTGGACTCCTGGCAAGCTAAGTTAGATTATAGTTTTGGATAAACTATATTTTGGTTATGTAAGAGTGCCGAATTTGGATTTACTTTTTGCACTATTAATTATATTTTGTATTGAGAGCCAACTGTGTAATATTCGTTAAGAGAGCCGACTTGGTAATAAGAAAGATATATATATATATATATATATATATATATATATATATATATGAAGACTTTATGTAAAGCGAAGATATGGAATGGATGGAATGTGATATGGGCGATTGATGAGAAAATGGCAGAGCAGAGGATGACAGAGATCATTGGAGAACTGTGACTGGAACCATCTAAGCATTGAATATGCTTGTTTATGTTCATTATTGAAGAACACTTTGTAACAGAAGTTTTGTTGTAAGAGTTGTAAGCTCGGTTGGCCCCTAACAGGGTGTTGTATACCTTTAACAGGGTTGTATTCCTCTAACAAGGAATTGTACTATGTAATATTCAGCTCCTAACAGGGCTAGGTATCCTAACAGGGACATTATACTTTAGTGCATACTTGTGGGTACCATCCCCACCGAGGTTTTCCCTTGGCCAGGGTTCCCTCAACAACAAATAATGGTGTTATGAGTTCTGTGTTATTTTCTTATGTTCTTTTGATTACAGTATTCTTATGGTTATATGGAATTGGTTTAAAGTTTATTTTAAGTATTGTAATACTGATTCAGCCCCCCTCTCAGTATTACTTAATCCTAACAATTGGTATCAAAGCTTTTGGCCCTCGGAGAAAAAAATTAACAGCTTAAGGGAGATCGGAATGGGTTTAGATAATTTGCAAGAGAACTTTGAAGTTGCACTTGAAGACCTTGATAAAGAAAAAGCAGAAAATGGTGACTTGAGATTCAAATTAAGGAGAGCTGAGGGATTCATCAAGAAACTGAAAGACCAGCTTGAACTTTGCAGAAATCAAAGACAAGACCTTGTGGTTCAGATAAAGGAAGACTCAGATAATGATAATTCAGATCAGATAAAGAAACTTGAACAAGAGAATGACACTTTGAAGCTTGAGAATGAAGCAATGGCTAAAGAGATTCAACAGGAAAAAGATGCTAAAAACAAGATTGAAGAAGCTTTGATAAATGCAAATGTTTTGATGGAATAAATGAAGAATGGGGTTGAGCATTACAAGAACAAGTATCTAGATTTGGAGAAATACAATCAGATCATAAAGGGTGAACTTGTTGAGACAAAGAAACACATTGAGAAACTTCTCATGAGTAGTGACTTGATCGATGAACAAAGAGACAAACAAAAACCTAAAGGAGATATGACTGATATTGGCTTCAATGAAGCTGAATGTTCCAAGAATCAAGAAGAGAAACCAGATGCGAAGATTGATGCAGAAAAACCTACTCTTGAAGAACCTAAACAACAAATTAGACCTTTCGTAGGTATAGATGTTTTGGTTGTAACAATTTTGGACACATGAAAAGAGATTGCAGAGGTAATGCCCCTTTTCAAACCTTTTATGGCTATTGTTTAACTGTAATGCATATGGGCACAAGAAAGAAGAATGCAGGAAACTCAATTAATCTGGATATAGACATGACAATAGAGGAGAATCAACATCTAAGATCACATGCTACAAATGCAATAACATTGGACACATTGTGAAGTATTGTAAGTTAAAAGTAAATCAGGACAAAAGACCTCCTATATGTTACAAATGTAACAATCCAAGTCATATAGCAAAGTTTTGCAGGTATAATGGAGTAAATAACAGAAGAGTACCACCTCCTATGAATACAAAGAAGAATGAAAATGATACTGGTAAAAGTCTTGTAGAACTCAAGAGCGATTTTGACAGTTGTTTCAAGAAAGTAGAAGATAACAGCAGTGGTAAGATGTGGAAAATCAAAGAGACAAGTTGTATATTATGATTGCTTAGAATGAAGATTTGAATTGACTGGATTTGCAACAAGTAATAATGAGCTCTTTCTTGTTGAAGAAGAAATACCTGGAAGAACATTTTGCCTCGGTTTGCTTTGCCACTTCCTTTTTTTGCCTCTTCCTATGCTCTGCCCCTTAGCTGATTAGTTAGCTTACTATCGTAGATGAGATCAGTTGACTGATACTTTGGCTTACTATTGTTGATGATTTCAACATTCTGTAAAATTTTTGAAAGCCAATAAACAATACCATGCTACACCAAAAAGACTACAGAGCAGAGCATGTACGGACATACCAGAAATCCATAAGGGTATTGCAGTTGTATGTTCTATGATTTCAACGAACTACAGAACCTCCAAAGAAGTAGAAATTCCAAAAACCCCCAATATCGTTCTATGTTATCTAATCATCAATAGAACTCAATGTTGAATCTCCCTTTCTTGAATCCATGTGAAAATGATGGGAGCAGCACAAATCTGTTTTTAATTAAGGGCAGCAATATCAATTGTATTAAGAGCCTCTTGGGAGAATCTCAGCCACATTGAGTTGTGTATGATACTTATTTGTGCTTGATAGAAAATCCACATGAAGTCCAACTCAATGTCTGAGAATATAGACAATTCATATATTAGGTTAGCTGTTTTGGAAATATGTATTCCTTCTAAAGCAGCTACGTGTGATCAGGGAAGCAATCATGGCTAAGTTAATTCAAGTTTTAAATTGCACCTTAGACATAATCACTTTATTTCATAGTATTAGCTTGTTAACCACAATAACAGAGCAGGGTACACTATGGAACACAAGAATTCAACAAGTCTTTCTAGTTTTGGATGTGATTTAATGTAGAAAAGACACTCAATTTATATGGAAGCTCATCGAACCGAGGTTTATATTTATAATCTGCATCCAACTCTAAACAAATACACTGGATTGGTGGGTGCCTTGAATTGTAAACAAAGACTAAATAGTTTGAATCAATTGGATTTGCAACAAGTAATAATGAGCTCTTTCTTGTCTATGAAGAATTACCTGGAAGAACATTTTGCCCTCATTTGTTCTGTCTTTTCCTTTTTCTACCTCTTCCTTTCCTCCCCCACAAATACGTAACACAATAATAAAAGGAAGAAAAAAAGAAAATATGAAGAAGATGAACAAACAGACAGCATGCATTCTTACACAAGAAAAATGAAAAAAAAAATCAAAAGAAAACAAACACTTGGAAAAAAAATTTGAACAAACAAAGAAAGATTAAAAGACAAAACAAAACATTGACAAAATTGCACAATCACAAAAAAGAAAGAATATTTGTAACCGAATAAATGGTATACACAAGAAACACATAGATTAGTCACATGAAAGGGTGATGAAAACAATTTAAAATGTTACTGGATCCCATTTTGAATCATTGAAGTTGACCTCATCAAGGACAACAACTTCAATGGTTGCAGCTTCTCTATACAAATATAGCCCATAGATAATCCTGGAATTTTTTTCTGTATTATTATAGTCCACAGATAATCCTGTCAAATTTTTTCTGAGTAACATTATACTACCCACCTAATGAATTTTCAAAAAATTCAAAAATTTTCAATACTAAAAAATAGGAATCCATTCTCTATTTTATAAAATATATTTACCTGAAGCCAAGGAAAATTATATCCATGTATCCCATTTCAAATTTAATGAAAATGAATAACTCCAACATACCTACCGCAGGTCCCAAAACAAGGAATCCAAAATAATATTAAACACTGGAGAAAAATTATTAGATTCCAATGGTAAACAAACTTCACAAATCGTTACACTACATAACAAAAAAAAATCAGTCAATTGATATTATAGCTTACTATTATAGATGATTTACAGGTTCTATATAAAAAATTGAAAGCCAATAAACTGTAGCGCAAGGCACGTATAGACTTACTAGAAACCCAATGGGGCATTACAGTTGAATGTCTTATGAGGTCAATGAACTGCTGAACCTGCATAGTAGAAGTTCAGAAAACCCCAAATACACTCATATGTTAGCTTACTGTCAATCCAATATAATAATAAAACACACAACAATTAAAATACAGAAAAGGAAACAAAATGATTGGCAAGTAGCAAGGAAAGTATAAAAAAAATGATACTAGCAACTTTGGATATCAATACAAATTGTATAGCCTTAACCAAAATTACAATAATCATTACAGATGCAATCACACGAGAAACAAAGCATGACCCAATGAAATACCTAACTTCTATTTACAACACCCTTATGTGAACTAATAATTTCTTTCTGGTTAGCAAATTCAAGTCTGCATATTATTCCTAACTATTTCCAACAAAGGTCTTATCCTCTCCAACTCTCTATCTTTCACCTCTTTCCACATTTGCATTTTATATGATTCATCATCTGTGATCCTCTTCCTCTTCATCGTATTATAAATAGTTGTTTTATTGGTATTGATACATGTTATTCAGAATTCCAAACTGAGAAATCATGTCATGTGGGTGTTTGGGCAATGTAAAGTTTGAAAGGAAAACATGCCAAAGTATGGGCAATCAATCTATACAATCTTCCTTTCAAAGGTTGCCAGTTACTAAATGTGTTATATAACTAACAAATTTAAATGATTCATACTTGTTCCTATTAAACGAGAACCAACAATACCATATACTGGGAATTTAGTCACTCAAACATCAGAATACAATGTCACATTGAACATGGGTGCAAGTACCAACACTGGTACATCGTTTTCAAAATCCTAGCTCAGGGCATGTCTGCCCGTGTGTCCAAATATTTCACAATATAAATGGACAAGAACATATTACTGATTCTAGAATAATTAAAAGATCAAATGAGTTAAAATGCCAATGTTGAAAATAAACTTCAAATAATGGTAGTGTTGAGCCTTAATATAAACTGAAGCCCAATACATAATGATATGTACATTAAATTTTAGAATTTAAAAGGAATAACGAAGAATTACCTGGAAGAAGATTTTGTCCACTGTTGCTTTGCCTCTTTCTTTTATCTACCTCTTCTCCTGCTCTAGTACAAGAATGTAACACTAAATACCCTGAAAAAAATAGAAAAAATAAAGATGAAAAATCAAAACTAAACAAAAGGACCAGCGTGCACGCTGTACACAAAGAAAATGAAAAATCAAAACAAAAAAAACACTCACAAAAGAACTCACAATAATGGAAATAAAGAATAGAAAGAACAAAAAGAGTATTGACAAAACAGAGCAAAAAGAACATAGAACAAGACAGAACAAAAAGAACAGAACATAATTAAGTCTTCCATTAAATCTGAACTGGAGATGGTCAACTCATTGCCTGAAAACACAGAATTCAAACAATTGATTAGTTTTGTGGTCTACTCATTGCCTCGGAGCAGTTACTTGTGATCTACCAAGCAGGTTATAAGGAGCTTCCAACATACCTATCACAGCTCCCAAAATAATGAATCCAAAATAATATTACGTTGGAGCAAAATTATTAGATTCCAATGGTAAAAAAACTTCACAATTCGTTAAACTACATAACCAAATAAAAAATCAGTTAATTGACACTATAGCTTACAATTGTAGATGATTTGTTCGTTCTTTAAAAAAATTGAAATCCAATAAACTGCAGAGCAAGGCACATATAGAATTACCGAAAACCCAATAGGGCATTACAACTAAATGTCCTATGAGGTCAATGAATTGCTCAACCTGCATAGTATAAGTCCAAAAAACCCCAATACACTTGTATTTTAGCTTACTACCAATCTAGTATAGTAATAGAACATATAACAATTGAAATAGAGAAAAGGAAGCAAAATGATTGGCATAGCGCAACGTAAGTATCAGACAGATGATACTAGACATTTAGGATATTAATTCATCTATAAGTTACCAGGCTCTTATAGCCTTAACCAAAATTCAAATAATCTACAAATGCAGTCACATAGGAAACAAATCATGGTCGTACCTGAAAGCTATTTTCACTGATAATTTATTAATTTCTTTCTGGTTAGCAAATTCAACGCAAGATATTCTTCTTAACTGTAGCCAACAAAACTCTCTATCTTTCACCTCCTTCCACATTTGCAATTCGTATGTTTCATCATCTGTGATCCTCTTCCAAGTTAAGATTAATAATATTCAGACTTTCATAAACAGTTGTTTCATTTGTAAAGATATATGTTATTCAGATTTGCAAACTGATAAATCATGTCATGCAGGTGTTGTAGCGATGTATAATTTCAAAGAAAAACATCCTTAAGTATACGCAAGCAACCTATAAGATCTTCACATTTCAAAGGTTGTCATTTACTTAATGTGTTAAACATGTAAAAAATTTACAGGATTCACACTTGTTCATGCTTGTTCAAGTTGAAAACAAACTTCAAATAATGGTAGCGTTGAGCCTTAATATAAACTATAGCCCAATACATAATGATATGTACATGAAATTTTAGAATTTAAAAGCAATAATGAAGAATTACCTACAAGAAGATTGTGTCCACTATTGCTTTGCCTCTTTCTTTTATCCACCTCTTTTTCTTCTCTATACTACAAGAATGTAACACTAAAACCCCACAAAAAACATAGAACAAATAAAGATGAAAAATCAAAACAAAACAAAACAACCAGCGTGCACGCTGTACACAAAGAAAATAAAAAATCAAAACAAAACAAACACTCGCAAAAGAACTAACAACAATGGAAATAAAGAATAGAAAGAACAAAAAGAGTATTGACAAAACAGAGAAAAAAGAACATATAACAAGACAGAACAAAAAGAACATAACATAATTATGTCTTCCATTAAATCTGAATTGGAGATGGTCAACTCATTGCCTGAAAACACAGAATTCAAACACTTGGTTAGTTGTGTTGTTTACTCATTGCCTCAGAGCAGTTACTTGTGATCTACCAAGCAAGTTATAAGGAACTTCCAACATACCTATGACAGCTCCCAAAACAAGGAATCCAATATAATATTACGCTAGAGCAAAATTATTAGATTCCAATGGTAAACAAACTTCACAATTCGTTAAACTACATAACCAAATGAAAAATCAGTCAATTTGATACTATAGCTTACAATTGTAGTGATTTATTCATTGTTTAAAAAATTTGAAAGCCAATAAACTAGAAGAGCAAGGCACATATAGACTTACCGGAAACTCAATAGGGCATTACAGCTGAATGTCCTATGAGGTCAATGAACTGCTGAACCTGCATAGTAGAAGTTCAAAAAACCCAATACACTTGTATGTTAGCTTACTTCCAATCCAATATAATAATAAAACACATAACAATTGAAATAGAGAAAAGGAAGAAAAATAATTGGCATGTAGCAACGTAAGTATCAGAAAGATGATACTAGCTATTTAGGATATCAAAATTTAAATAATCATTAAAAATTCAGTCACGCAGGAAACAAATCATGGTCATACCTGAAAGCTAGTTTCACTGATAATTTATTAATTTCTTTCTGGTTAGCAAATTCAACGCTAGATATTCTTCTTGACTGTAGCCAACAAAGCAGGTCTTATTCTCCCCAATTTTCTATATTTCACCTCCTTCCACATTTACAATTCGTATGTTTCATCATTTGTGATCCTCTTCCAGGTTAAGATTAATAATATTCAGACAATCATAAATAATTATTTCATTTGTAAAGATATATGTTATTCAGATTTGCAAACTGATAAATCATATCATGCAAGTGTTTTAGTAATGTATAATTTGAAAGAAAAACATCTTCTAGACTCTAGCCAACAAAGCAGGTCTTATTCTACCCAATTTTCTATATTTCACCTCCTTCCACATTTACAATTCGTATGTTTCATCATTTGTGATCCTCTTCCAAGTTAAGATTAATAATATTCAGACTTTCATAAACAATTGTTTCATTTGTAAAGATATATGTTATGCAGATTTGCAAACCGATAAATCATATCATGCAAGTGTTTTAGTAATGTATAATTTGAAAGAAAAACATCCTTAAGTATACGCAAGCAACCTATAAGATCTTCACATTTCAAAGTTTCCATTTACCAAATGTGTTATATAGATAAAAAAATTACAGGATTCATGCTTGTTCATGCTTATTCAAGTTGAAAAATAACTTCAAATAATGGTGTAGTGTTGAGCCTTGATATAAACTGAAACCCAATACATAATGATATATGTACATGAAATTTTAGAATTTAAAAGCAATAATGAAGAAATACCTACAAGAAGATTTTGTCCACTATTGTTTTACCTCTTTCTTTTATCCACCTCTTCTTTTGCTCTACTACAAGAATGTAACACTAAAACCCCCCAAAAAAACATAGAGCCAATAAACATAAAAAATCAAAACAAAACAAAAGGACCAGCGTGCACGCTATACACAAAGAAAAAGAAAAGTCAAAACAAAACAAACAATTCAAAAGAATTAACAACAATGGAAATAAAGAATAGAAAGAACAAAAAGAGTGTTGACAAAACAGAGCAAAAAGAACATAGAACAAGGCAGAACAGAACATAATTAAGTCTTCAACTAAATCTGAACTCGAGATGGTCAAATCATTGCCTGAAAACACATAATTCAAACACTCGGTTAGTTGTATGGTCTACTCATTGCCTCAGAGCAGTTACTTGTGATCTACCAAGCAGGTTATAAGGAACGTCCAACATACCTATCACAGCTCCCAAAACAAGGAATCCAAAATAATATTACGCTGGAGCAAAATTATCAGATTCCAATGGTAAACAAACTTCACAATTTGTTAAACTACATAACCAAATAAAAACTCAGTCAATTGATACTATAGCTTACAATTGTAAATGATTTTTTCGTTCTTTAAAAAATTTGAAAGCCAATAAACTGCACAGTAAGGCACGTATAGACTTACCGAAAACCCAATAGGGCATTACAGCAGAATGTCCTATGAGGTCAATGAACTGCTGAACCTGCATAGTAGAAGTTCTGAACTGCTGAACCTGCATAGTAGAAGTTCAAAAAGCCCCAATACACTTGTATGTTAGCTTACTACCAATCCAGTATAATAATAAAACACATAACAATTGAAATAGAGAAAAGGAAGCAAAATGATTGGCATGTAGCAACGTAAGTATCAGAAAGATGATACTAGCAATTTAGGATATCAATTCATCTATAAGTCACCAGGCTCTTATAGTCTTAACCAAAATTCAAATAATCATTACAAATGTAGTAACACAGGAAACAAATCATGACCGTACCTGAAAGCTATTTTCAATGATAATTTATTAATTTCTTTCTGGTTAGTGAATTCAACACTAGATATTCTTCTTGACAGAAGCCAACAAACCAGGTCTTATTATCCCCAACTCTCTATCTTTCACCTCCTTCCACATTTTCAATTCGTATATTTCATCATCTGTGATCCTCTTCCAAGTTAACATTAATAATATTCAGACTTTCATAAACAGTTGTTTCATTTGTAAAGATATATGTTATTCAGATTTGGAAACCGATAAATCATGACATTAAGGTGTTTTAGCAATGTATAATTTGAAAGAAAAACATCCTTAAGTATATGCAAGCAATCTATAAGATCTTCACATTTCAAAGGTTGTCATTTACTGAATGTGTTATACAAGTAACAAATTTATAGGATTTGTGCTTGTTCATGCTTGTTCAAGTTGAAAACAAACTTCAATAATGGTAATGTTGAGCCTTAATATAAACTAAAGACCAATACATAATGATATGTACATTAAATTTTAGAATTTAAAAGCATTAATGAAGCATTACCTGGAAGAAGGTTTTGTCCACTATTTCTTTGCCTCTTTCTTTTATCCACCTCTTCTTTGTCCACTAGATTCATGCTTGTTCATGCTTGTTCAAGTTGAAAACAAACTTCAAATAATGGTAATGTTGAGCCTTAATATAAACTGAAGGCCAATACATAATGATATGTACATTAAAGGATTTGTGCTTGTTCATGCTTGTTCAAGTGAAAACAAACCTCAAATAATGGTAATGTTGAGCCTTAATATAAACTGAAGACCAATACATAATGATATGTACATTAAATTTTAGAATTTAAAAGCATTAATGAAGAATTACATGGAAGAAGATTTTGTCCTTTGTTGCTTTGCCTCTTTCTTTTATCCACCTCTTCTTTTGCTCTACTATAAGAAAGTAACACTAGAACCCCCCAAAAAACATACAATAAACAAAGATGAAAAATCAAAACAAAACAAAAGGACCAGCATGCACGCTATACACAAAGAAAATGAAAAATCAAAACAAAACAAACACTCACAAAAGAATTGACAACAATGGAAATAAAGAATAGAAAGAACAAAAAGAGTATTGACAAAACAGAGCAAAAAGAACATAGAACAAGACAAAACAAAAAGAACAAAACAGAATTAAATCTTCCATTAAATCTGAACTGGAGATGGTCAACTCATTGCCTAAAAATAGAGAACTCAATCACTTGGTTTAGTTGTGGGGTCTACTCATTGCCTCAGAGCAGTTACTTGTGATCTACCAAGCAGGTTATAAGGAGCTTCCAACATACCTATCACAGCTCCCAAAACAAGGAATCCAAAATAATATTACGCTGGAGCAAAATTATTAGATTCCAATGGTAAACAAACTTCACAATTCGTTAAAAACTACATAACGAAATAAAATTCAGTCAATTGATTCTATAGTTGACAATTGTAGATAATTTGTTCGCTCTTTAAAAATTTTCAAAGCCAATAAAACTGCAGAGCAAGGCATGTATAGACTTACCGGAAACACAATAGGGAATTAAAGATGAATGTCCTAGGAGGCCAATGGATTGCTGAACCTACATAGTAGAAGTTCAGAAAACCCCAATACACTTGTATGTTAGCTTACAGTCAATCCAGTATAATAATAAAACACATAACAATTGAAATAGAGAAAAGGAAGCAAAATTATTGGCATGTAGCGACGTAAGTATTAGAAAGGTGATACTAGCAATTTAGTATATCAATTCATCTATAAGTCACCAGGCTCTTATAGCCTTACCCAAAATTCAAATAGTCATTACAAATGTAGTCAAATCATGGCCGTACCTGAAAGCATTTTCAATGATAATTTATTAATTTCTTTCTGGTTAGCAAATTCAACACTAGATATTCTTCTTGACTGAAGCCAACAAAGCAGGTCTTATTCTTCCCACCTTTCTATCTTTCACCTCCTTCCACATTTGCAATTTGTATTTCATCATCTGTGATCCTCTTCCAAGTTAAGATTAATAATATTCAAACCTTCATAAACAATTGTTTCATTTGTAAAGATATATGTTATTCATATTTGCAAACCCATAAATTATGGCATTAAGGTGTTTTAGCAATGTATAATTTGAAAGAAAAACTTCCTTAAGTATACGCAAGCAACCTATAAGATCTTCACATTTCAAAGGTTGTCATTTACTGAATGTGTTATACAGGCAAAAAATTTACAGGATTCATGCTTGTTCATGCTGTCAAGTTGAAAACAAACTTCAAATAATGGTAGTGTTGAGCCTTAATATAAACTAAAGCCCAAATATACATAATGATATGTACATGAAATTTTAGAATTTAAAAGCAATAATGAAGAATTACCTGCAAGAAGATTTTGTCCATTGTTGCTTTGCGTCTTTCTTTTATCCACCTCTTCTGCTGCTCTACTACAATAATGTAACACTAAACCCCCCCCAACAAACATAGAACAAATAAAGATGAAAAATCAAAACAAAACAAAAGGACCAGCATGCACGCTCTACACAAAGAAAATCAAAAATCAAAACAAAACAAACAATCGCAAAAGAACTGACAACAACGGAAATAAAGAATAGAAAGAACAAATGGAGTATTGACAAAACAGAGCAAAAAGAACATAGAACAAGATAGAACAAAAAGAGCATAACAGAATTAAGTCTTCAATTAGATCTGAACCTGAGATGGTCAACTCATTGCCTGAAAACACAGAATTCAAACACTTGGTTAGTTGTGTGGTCTACTCATTGCCTCAGAGCAGTCACTTGTGATCTACCAAGCAAGTTATAAGGAACTTCCAACATACCTATCACAACGCCCAAAACAAGGAATCCAAAATAATATTACACTGGAGCAAAATTATTAGATCCCAATGCTAAGTAAACTTCACAGTTCGTTAAACTACATAACCAAATAAAAAATCAGTCAAATGATACTATAGCTTACAATTGTAGATGATTTTTTCGTTCTTTAAAAAATTTGAAAGTTGATAAACTGCAGAGCAAGGGACGTATAGACTTACCGGAAACCCAATAGGGCATTACAGCTGAATGTCCTATGAGGTCAATGAACTGTTGAACCTGCATAGTAGAAGTTCAAAAGACCCCAATACACTTGTATGTTATCTTACTTCCAATCCAGTATAATAATAAAACACATAACAATTGAAATAGAGAAAAGGAAGAAAAATGATTGGCGTGTAGAAACATAAGCATCTGAAAGGTGATACTAGCAATTTTTAGGATATCAATTCATCTATAAGTCACCAAGCTCTTATAGCCTTTGCCAAAATTCAAATAATCATTACAAATGTAGTCACACAAGAAACAAATCATGGCTGTACCTGAAAGCTATTTTCAATGATAATTTATTAATTTCTTTCTGATTAGCAAATTCAACACTAGATATTCTTCTTGCCTGTAGCCAACAAAGCAGGTCTTATTCTCCCCAACTCTCTATCTTTCACCTCCTTCCACATTTCCAATTTGTATGTTTCATCATCTGTGATCCTCTTCCAAGTTAAGATTAATAATATTCAGACTTTCATAAACAGTTGTTTCATTTGTAAAGATATATGTTATTCAAATTTGCAAACCGATAAATCATGTCATGCAGGTGTTTTAGCAATGTATACTTCGAAAGAAAAACATGCTTAAGTATACGCAAGCAACCTATAAGATCTTCACATTTCAAAGGTTTCCATTTACTCAATAGGTAAAAAAATTTACAGGATTCATGCTTGTTCAAGTTGAAAACAAACTTCAAATAATGGTAGTGTTGAGCCTTAATATAAACTAAAGCCCAATACATAATGATATGTACATGAAATTTTAGAATTTAAAAGCATTAATGAAGAATTACCTGCAAGAAGATTTTGTCCACTGTTGCTTTGCCTCTCTTTTATCCACCTCTTCTTTTGCTCTACTAGAAGAATGTAACACTAAAACCCCCCAAAAAAACATAGAACAAATAAAGATGAAAAATCAAAACAAAACATAACAAAAGGACCAGTGTGCACTCTGTACACAAAGAAAATGAAAAATCAAAACAAAAAAAACACTCCCAAAAGAACTGACAATAATGGACATAAAGAATTAAAAGAACAAAAAGAGTATTGACAAAATAGTGCAAAAAGAACATAGAACACGACAGAACAGAACAAAATTAAGTCTTCCATTAAATCTGAACTCGAGATGGTCAACTCATTGCCTGATAACACATAATTCAAATACTTGGTTAGTTGTGTGGTCTACTCATTGCCTCAGAACAGTTACTTGTTATCTACCAAGCAGGTTATAAGGAACGTCCAACATACCTATCACATCTCCCAAAACAAGGAGTCCAAAATAATATTACACTGGAGCAAAATTATTAGATTCCAATGGTAAACAAACTTCACAATTCGTTAAACTACATAACCAAATAAAAAATCAGTCAATTGATACTATAGCTTACTATTCTAGATGATTTGCAGGTTCTTTTAAAAAATTGAAAGCCAATTAATTGCAGAGCAAGGCACGTATAGACTTATCGAAAACCCAATAGGGCATTACAGATGAAAGTCCTATGAGGTCAATCAACTGTTGAACCTACATAGTAGAAGTTCAAAAACCCCAATACACTTGTATGTTATCTTACTATCAATCCAGTATAATAATAAAACACAACAATTGAAATAGAGAAAAGGAAGCAAAATGATTAGCAAGTAGCAACGTAAGTATCAGTAAGATGATACTAGCAATTTAGGATATCAATTCATCTATAAGCACTTGGCTCTTATAGCCTTAACCAAATTTCCAATAATCATTACAAATGCAGCCACACAGGAAACAAATCATGGCCGTATCTGAAAGCTATTTTCATTGATAATTTATTTATTTCTTTTTGTTTAGCTAATTCAACACTAGATATTCTTCTTGACTGTATAGACTTACCGGAAACCCAATAGGGCATTACAGCTGAATTTCCTATGAGGTCAATGAACTGTTGAACCTGCATAGCAGAAGTTTAGAAAGCCCAATACACTTGTATGTTAGCTTACTGCCAATCCCGTATAATTATAAAACATATAACAATTGAAATAGAGAAAAGGAAGCAAAATGATTGGCAAGTAGCAACGTAAGTATCAGAAAGATGATACTAGCAATTTAGGATATCAATCCATCTATAAGTCACCGGGCTCTTATAGCCTTAACCAAAATTCTAATAATCATTACAAATGCAGTCACACAGGAAACAAATCATGGCCATACCTGAAAGCTATTTTCATTGATAATTTATTAATTTCTTTCTGGTTAGCGAATTCAACACTAGATATTCTTCTTGACTGTAGCCAACAAAGCGGGTCTTATTCTCCCCAACTCTCTATCTTTCACCTCCTTCGACCACATTTGTAATTCATATGTTTCATCATCTGTGATCCTCTTGCAAGTTAAGATTAATAATATTCAGACTTTCATAAACAGTTTGTTTCATTTGTAAAGATATATGTTATTCAGATTTGCAAACCGACAAATCATGTCATGCAAGTGTTTTAGCAATGTATAATTTGATTTTTTGAAAGGAAAACAAACTTAAGTATAGGCAAGCAACCTATAAGATCTTCACATTTCAAAGGTTTCCATTTACTGAATGTGTTATACAGGTAACAAATTTACAGGATTCATGCTTGTTCATGTTTTGAGAACAAGCAATACCATATATCCAGATATTAGCCACTCAAACATTAAAATGCACTAAGTCAAATAATTCATAGTAAATTATGTCACAAACATGGGTGCAAGTCCAACACTGGTACATCATTTTCAAAATCCTAGCTAAGGGTATGTCTACCTGTGTGTTCCAATATTTCACAATTTAAATGAACATGAAAAAATTACCAATTATAGAATAATTCATGTATCAAATAAGCTAAAATGCAAATGCTGAAAAACAAACTTCAAATAACGATTTAGTGTTGAGCCTTAATATAAATTGAAGTTCAATACATATTGATAAGTACATGAATTTTTAGAATTTAAAAGCAATAATGAAGAATTACCTGGAAGATGGTTTTGTCGTCATTTGCTCTGCCTCTTTTTTTTACACCTCTTCTTCTACTTGCCACAAAATTGTAACACTGAAACCCCAAAAAAACATAGAAAAAATAAAGATGAAAAATTAAAATAAGATAAAAGGACCAATGTGCATGTTGTACACAAAATAAATGAAAAATCAAAACAAAACAAAAATTCGTGAAAAATTTAACAAGAATGGACAAAAAGAATATTGACATAACAAAGCAGAAAGAACAGAATATGACAGAACAAAAAGAATACAATAGAATTAAATCCTCCATTGAATCTGAACTGAAGATGATCAACTCATTGCGTGAAAACACAGAATTCAAACACTTGGTTAGTTATGTGATGTACTCATTGCCTCAGAGCACTTATTTGTGATCTACCATAAAAGTTATAAGGAATTTCTCATCTCTTCTTCTCCGCATCAGTTAAATGAACTTCTATTGGTTTCTGCATCTCATGCCTGTGTTAGAAACTCATCATGAGTCACTTACTCAATCCAAATGCATATAAAAGGATAAAATAAAACCATAAGCCTAAATATACCTAACAATAAACACGAGTAAAAATAAATCAAGTCATTCATTCCCAAGGAGATCAAAACATAGTGCAAACAACAGCAAAAGCAAGGCTTAAAGCTTCATGGATATGGGGTAATAATAAAGCTTCATGGATATGGGGTAATAATACTAATAGCGTATAAAACTATTTGATAGATTGTGGTCTCAATAGAAAAGGTTCTAATATACCATCCATCAACCGAACATCATTGTTATTTATGTCAGCAAAAAACCTAGCATTCACAACTTTGAGCTCTTGAAATTATAGATTGGTGGGTATGGGGAGAGTGAGCTAGATATTGAAGATTTTGGTTTAAATTTTATGATAGGAGGTGGTGGAAGTAGGTATTAACTGAACATTGTTCAAATTCTACATATAATGAAATTAAGGATGAAAATGGTGAGTGGTGAGAAAAGGTGAGGGGATCAAGAAGTTCCTATTAAGAGGATGAAATCTACTAAGATTAAAACTAAATAACTTCAATTTAAAATGAAAGTTCCTTACAAAGCTTATCATGCCAATTTGAATTAATTAAATTTGCAACAGGCAATAATTAATTAGCTCTTCTTTGTCGATGAAGACTCACTTGGAAGAAAATTTTGGACTCGGTTGGTCTGCCTCTTCCTCTACTCTGCCCCTTAGCTAATCAGTTAGCTGATTCTTAAGCTTACTATTGAAGGCAATTCACAGGTTCTATAAAAACTTTGAAAGCTAATAAAGAATACCATACTACAGCTAATAGATTGCAGAGCAGGGCATGTACGGACATACCAGAAACCCAACAGTAAGAAATAGAAGTTTAGATAGCCCCCAATATCCTGCCATGTTAGCTTACTGCCAGTATAAAAAGAATTCATCCCATAACTATTCATCAATAAAACTCATGCGGAATCTTCTTTTCTTAAATCCATGTGAAAACGATGGGATCCATACAAATCTGTGTTTTAATTAAAGCCAGCTATATCAGTTGTATAAACAGCTTCTTAGGAGAATCTTAACCCCCATTAAGCTGTGTGTCTATACTGATTTCCAGACCCAGTTGACATACGAGGAGTTGAACATGACCTCTCCATGGAGACCAACTCAATGCCTAAGACTAAAGACAATTCAAACATTGGGTTAGCTGTTTTCAAAATATGGTTTCTTTCTAGAGCAACTACTTGTGATCTGGGAAGCAATCATGACTAAGTTAATTCAAGGTTTATATACCACCTTAGACATGATCACTTTCTTTCACATTAATGGAAATAACAGAGCAGGGGACATTATGGAATGCAAGAATTCAATAGATCTTCATGGTTTTGGATATCATCTAAAGTAGAAAGTACACTTCAATTTACATGAAAACTCACAGAGCAAGGGTTTGTATATTACATCCATCAGCCCAACACCTGCAATTTAATGTAAATAAATACACTCATTGGTGGGTGCCTTCAATTGTAAACAAATGCATTAAATTTTCAAGAAATAATAATGAAGAATTACCTCTTTCTTTGTTCATCGGTTGCTCTGCCTCTTCCTTTTTTCCACCTCTTTTTCTGCTATATAACAAAAACCCAAAAGAAAAAACATCGAACATAGAACAAATAAAAAGATGAATAAGACTAACAGCAGAACCAGCGTGCATGCTATACATAAGGAAAATGGAAAATCAAAACAAATTGAATTGAATGAACAAAAAGAACAAATCAGAAAGAACACAAAGGACATCGACAAAGAACATGAACAAATTACCAATTATAGAATAATTCATGAACATGAACAAATTACCAATTATAGAATAATTCATGTATCAAATAAGCTAAAATGGAAATGCTGAAAAACAAACTTCAAATAATGATATAGTGCTGAGTCTTAATATAAATTGAAGCTCAATACATATTGATAAATACATGAAGTTTTAGAATTAAAAGCAATAATGAAGAATTACCTGAAAGATGATTTTTCCTCATTTGCTCTGCCTCTTCTTTTTTTCCACCTATTCTTCTACACAAAAATGTAACACCAAAACCCCAAAAAAACATAGAAAAAATAAAGATGAAAAATCAAAACAAGACAAAAGGACCAGCGTGCATGCTGTACACAAAGTAAATGAAAAATCAAAACAAAACAAAAATTCGTGAAAAATTTGACAAGAATGGACAAAAAGAATAGAAAGAACAAAAAGAATATTGACAGAACAGAGCAGAAAGAACAGAACATGACATAACAAAAAGAATACAACAGAATTAAATCCTCCATTGAATCTGAACTGAAGATGATCAACTCATTGCGTGAAAACATAGAATTCAAACACTTGGTTAGTTATGTGATCTACTCATTGCTTCATAGTAGTTACTTGTGATCTACCAAGAAAGTTATAAGGAATTTCCCATCTCTTCTTCTGCGCTTTAGTTAAATGAACTTCTGTTGGTTTCTGCATCTCATGCCTATGTTAGAAACTCATCATGAGTCATTTACTCAATCCAAATGGATATAAAAGGAGAAAAGAAAACCATAAGCCTAAATATACCTAACAATAAACATAAGTGAAAATAAATCAAGTCATTCATTCCCAAGGAGATCAAAACATAGTGCAAACAACAGCAAAAGCAAGGCTTAAAGCTTCATGGATATGGGGTAATAATACTAATAGCGTATAAAACTATTTGATAGAATGTGGTCTTAAGAGAAAAGGTTGTATATACCATCCATGAACTGAACATCATTGTAATTTATGCCAGCAAAAAACCTCGTATTCACAACTTTGACCTCTTGAAATTATAGATTGGTGGGTATGGGGTGAGTGAGATAGATATTGAAGTTTTTAGTTTAAATTTTATGATAGGAGATGGTGGAAGTAGGTATTAACTTAACATTGTTGAAATTCTACATATAATGAAATTAAGGATGAAAATGGTGAGTGGTGAGAAAAGGTGACGGGATCAAGAAGTTCCTATTAAGAGGATGAAATCTACTAAGATTAAGATTAAATAATTTCAATTTAAAATGAAAGTTCCTTACAAATCTTATTATGTCAATTTGAATTAATTAGATTTGCAACAGGCAATAATTAATTAGCTCTTCTTTGTCGAAGAAGACTCACTTGGAGGAGAATTTTGGACTCGGTTGGTCTGCCTCTTCCTCTACTCTGCCCCTTAGCTAATCAGTTAGCTGATATTTAAGCTTACTATTAAAGACAATTCACAGGTTCTATAAAAATTCTGAAAGCTAATAAACAATACCATACTACAGCTAAAAGATTGCAGAGAAGGGCATGTACGGACATACCAGAAACCCAACAGGGCATTGTAGTTGTATGTCCTTTTGAGGTCAATGAAAACTGCTGAACCTGCTAAGAATAGAAGTTTAGATAGCCCCCAATATCCTGCCACGTTAGCTTACTGCCAGTATAAAAAGAATTCATCCCATAACTATTTATCAATAAAACTCATGTGGAATCTTCTTTTCTTAAATCCATGTGAAAATGATGGGAGCCATACAAATCTATGTTTAAATTAAAGCCAGCAATATCAGTTGTATAAAGAGCTTCTTAAGAGAATCTTAACCTCCATTAAGCTGTGTGTCTATACTGATATCCAGACCAATTTGACATACGAGGAGTTGAACAGGACCTCTCCATGGAGACCAACTCAATGCCTAACACCAAAGACAATTCTAACATTGGGTTAGCTGTTTTTGAAATATGGTTTCCTTCTAGAGCAACTACTTGTGATCTGGGAAGCAATCATGACTAAGTTAATTCAAGGTTTATATACCACCTTAGACATGATCACTTTCTTTCACATTAATGGCAATAAGAGCAGGGGACATTATGGAATGCAAGAATTCAATAGATCTTCATGGTTTTGGATGTGATCTAAAGTAGAAAAGTCACTTCAATTTACATAAAAACTCACTGAGCAAGGGTTTGTATCTTACATCCATCAACCCAACACCTGCAATTTAATGTAAACAAATACACTCATTGGTGGGTGCCTTCAAGTGTAAACAAACGCATTAAATTTTCAAGAAATAATAATGAAGAATTACCTCTTTCTTTGTTCATCGGTTGCTCTGCCTCTTCCTTTTTCCACCTCATTTT
Source organism: Thuja plicata (assembly GCA_018584345.1). Lineage (NCBI taxonomy): Eukaryota > Viridiplantae > Streptophyta > Pinopsida > Cupressales > Cupressaceae > Thuja > Thuja plicata. The sequence goes on along the minus strand of MU226572.1, from coordinate 2,376,452 downwards.
CTGCTATATAACAAAAACCCAAAAGAAAAAACATCGAAGATAGAACAAATAAAAAGATGAATAAGACTAACAGCAAACCAGCGTGCACGCTGTACACAAGGAAAATGGAAAATCAAAACAAATTGATTGGAATGAACAAAAAGAACAAATCAGAAAGAACACAAAGGACATCGACAAAGAACAGAGCAGAGCAAAAATAACAAAGCAGAAAGAACATTGACAGAACAAAACAAAAAGAGTAAAGCAGAAACATAGAACAGAACAAAAGGAACATAAATGAATTAAAACCCCAACTGTTTGTAACAAACATTTAAATTCCTTCCCCGTTCCTAATTTGAAATGTTCTTTTACCGTTATCGTTCCCAACGGCTTCTTTTATTTAAAACAACGGCTTTAAAAAAATATATAAACAGATTAATAGCTTTTAGGAATTTCTAATTAATTTAAGATCCAGTTTAAACATATTAATTACTTTTTAGATTTTTTTATGGTATTTTAATTGAAATTGTGTAATTTTGATTTTTTTAATATAGAGAAGGATATATAATTGATAAGTACGATATATAATATTTATTGATAATTGTATTTTTAGATGTACAATAATTTATCTTAAAATTTATATTATACATAAATGTTTATATAAATGATTGAAAGTGATTCTACATCTAGGAGTTCTAATAGTGAAAAATTTAGAACTTCATTTAAAATGTTAGCATTAAGGACACAAATAAAAGCCCATAAAGTTTGAGAAAAACACTACCTCTTATAAATAATACACAATAGTGGCATTGATGCTCTATGTTTTGATAGATTAACCATCAATGGTGAGTGGGTGTATCCTATCATATTGGTGCTATGCCACAATTACACAAGCCCAAAGACTCATTCATTTAGCACAATCAATCAATTTTCAAGACATGTAGTTGATAAATTTGTAAATTCCTCAATCAAATAGGCATGCATCTTTTATTAATATTTTAAAAATCTAAATCTACAATTAGAACAAATAAGTACCTCCAATATAATATAGTAATGTGTTCTGCCCTCCATCTAGCCTATATTTTTATAAGGGCAAGTTATGAAACCTCATACTTCCCACCATATTCCAAGAAGTTATGGAATCTTATTGGGCCATCGAATGTCCTCTCCAAGAGGATGATCATGTGCTCAAAACAGTGTTGTTGTTCTAGAAGCTTCGCATCTTTCAAGAGGTGTTGAAATCTTAGATAGACAAAGAGGTCCTCATGACCTATAAAAGGTTCCATATAAGATAGTTCTACACCCCCAATAGAATAAAGACATTTAGCACTAACCCCATTGATGCAGAGGGTTTAGAGTTCTAGTGATTCCTTCTCCCAAAGTGCTTATAACCTCTCCTACCCATCCAATGGTTACTCTTCCTAAGTGTTCTTCACCAATATGGATCTCCTAGACCCTCCTTTCCAACTTGCCTCCTAGGTATAGTTGGCTTGATCAGGACACAAAGTTCATTCAATGACAACTAGTCCAACTAGTTCACTATTCCTCTTGATTCTTCACTAGATCTTCCCCTAGAACCCCAAACCCTTGCATAGGATCTTCACCATACACCTCATAGACTATTGCCTATGTTCTTGATCCATTAGAAGTCTTTTGGAAATATTTCAAACACTTCACACTCCAACAATCCAATTGTTGTCAAATACATTAGGAGGCCTAATTGGGCTTATTCCTAGTAGGTCTATTTTCATTGTTTTGGGCCAAATGCTCCCATTTCCTCCAAACAACCTCACAGAAGACCTTGAAAATATGAAAGCTATCCACTAGCCCTTCAAGAACCCAAAACCATAGTCTCTCAATGCACCCACAACCCTATTTACTACCAGGCCCTAGTTTTCAGCCTTGTTTTTAGGCCTCTGGACCAGTCAGTACAAAACGTCCTCAATTTGGTCTTCGATCTTCCTTTCACCATATACAACCACTTGATCCTTCAAGGTGACACATTAGGGCTTCCACAAATGTCGCTAAGTCATCCATCCAAGATCATGGGTGCTCGATTACAATCCAATCTTTACCCTGTCCAGGCTCACCTACTCCTAGCAGTCAGCCATAGCTTCACTCCAAGCCTAGGAATTCAATTGAAGGAACAACAAAAGAAACAAAAACAATATGTACAAACCCTAACCCATCATCCCACATGATTTCAGCCATTTTCAACCATGGATGCTTAGGTTAGAGCCATGTTTTCTCCTGCAACTCTGCAAATTGAACTTGTAGACATAGTGGCCTAAATTCTAATGTAAATCCACACTACCTTAACTTGAAAGCAAACTACTATATGAAAAAGAAAGCTACTTCAAATCACTACACCCACATGGGGTCTGATTACTTAATCTAATCCATACACAGCCGTATAGAATGCAAAAAACACTGAGAATTACAGTAAAACACAGAGAGCCATCCATACAGAACGTTTTTAAAATTACTATGCAATCCAAAACTCCATTAACCATCTCAAAATCATCAAACCATGCTCAAATACCCGAGCATGGGTGGTTACAACCGCTCAAACTTCCATTTGCAACTTTTTGCAAAAGTTGCAAAAGTTGCTCGAGCAACTTTTTAGCACTTTTTGCTCTTTGACTATAATAGTCAACTCGATGACTATTTTCCACTCCTATGACCCTAGTTAGGATACTTAGGGTCCTAGAAGACACTAAAACCACAAGTTACTCACAAATAGTAACTTTGACCATCCTAAGCCAAAATGGCCATATTGTCACCTAGGAGCACTTTTGGCTCTTTACAAACATGTGAACAAGTTGAGATCCCAAAACCTAATGGATCTTATTCAAACCCAAAATAAGACTCCTAACACAACCCTAAACACACAAAACACATCAAAAAGGGAGGTGCTCTGCACCATACTCCCCTGGGACAAAGAACTCAATTCCCTTGAGTTAGGAGGTCTTCAATGGCGACCCCATGCTTCAAAATGTCTGCCTCATTCATCCAAGTGGCCTTTGATGCAGGTAGTCCTTGCCACTTTACCAGATACTCTTTGTAAGTACCCTTCCTGGTCTCCTTAATCACCTTGGAGTCCAGTATACTGTCCAACTGGAGAGGGTGTGGGGTAGGCAAATCTTTGACCCAATCTTCTTCTCCCAACTCTGAAAGAGTTTGTTGACCACTGTCTGAGGATGGTTCCTTATAGGGATACAGGTCACATACATTAAAAATGAGTGAAATGCCCAAATCAGGAGGCAATTCCACTTCATATGCATTTTTGCCATACTTATGCAATATCCTCAATGGCCCTATCTTCTTCATGAGAAACTTAGTTGGCTTACCCTTAGGTAGTCTTTCCTTTCTAAGGTAAGCAAGTACCAGATCCCCCACCTTGAACTGCAAATCCCTCCTTGTTTGATTTGCCTTGGACTTATATTTCTCCCCTTGCTTTTGTAGAGTCCTTTTTACTTGTTCATGCAGCTCTTTCATCTGTTCTACAAATGATTCCCCTTGAGAACTTCTTTTGTCTTGTAAACTGAGATCCCTTAACTCCAAGATCCCTCTAGGATTAGCCCCATAAACTATCTCAAATGGGCTTTTACCAATGCTCCTATTAATGGAGTCATTATAGGCATATTCTGCTTGCCTTATGATATGATCCCATGATTGTCCATGCTGCTTGGTCAAACATCTTAGTAGATTGTCCAAAGACCTATTGACTACCTCAGTTTGCCCATCTGACTGAGGGTGATAGGCTGAAGAGAAAGACAAATTTGTCCCCAAAATCCTCCAAAGAGTCCTCCAAAAGTGACCCACAAACTTACTATCCCTATCACTTACTATGTTCAATGGCAATCTGTAATGTCCCCTTTTTTACAGTAATGCATTTTATGCTTGATTAGCCTATCTAGCCATCTAGATAGTCTAATGGCCGCTTTTCAGAGGATGCCAGTCAGTCACAGGGTTACTTGGGCATTTATTTAATATCTGAGACTTGGGCATTTATTTAATATCTGAGTTCAGACTCTATAGTTGGGATACTTTATTTCATAAAGTTATATTATAAAGTCACTTTAATATTATAACTTTAAGTTACTTTATTTTATAAAGTGACTTAAGTGACTAAAAGACGAAAGTGCCTTTTATCCCACATTGTCTAGTTGATGTAATGGCTCTCATTTTGAGGTTATAAAGGAGATCTTCCTTGGGAAAAGCACAACGACTTTTATGAAATTAAGATTTTTATATCTAGTCGCTTAAATGTGACTAATTTCTTGAGGACGTAGCCCCTTAAGAAGATAGAGAAACTGGACGTAGCCCCAGCATTTCTCCTATAGGGTGGAATCACACAGATTTCACATTGAACTCATCAAGTAAGTGGGAAATTTGAGTTTTATCAGTATTATGATCAGCACTGAAGTCACCAAATTGTTCCAGCAGCTAGGAAAGGTTCAGACTTCACGTTTGTGCTTAATGCGGTAGTAAGAGGAAGAAATTGAGCAAATCCAGCAGTTAGATAATATTTCTGGGCGGCAGCATGTTGCAATAACAGTTAAACAAAGATCTTTCCTTTCGGTAGAGGGGTGAATGGTGAATGTTTCCCAGATGTTTCGAAGCTTTCATTTAAGGAAGCCGAGCTGATGCAGCGTCTCCCCATTGTGTAGACAGCAACAAATAACTAAAGCTCGTGGCGTAGGTATTCCCTCCAAGGAAGGGACGACTATATGATTGGGTACTTCAGCAAGTAACACCTTATCCCCGTCGCGTAAGAACTTCTCCAGCGGCACAGTCGGCTTAGATTGTGGCGGCACAGTCAGCTTAGATGTGGCAGGCCACATTGGCGTCATCAACACCGGCCGCATGAGTGGTATAAGTGCAGTCGGGTGTGGCATAGCATGGGCAGTAGACTTAGGCGCCACTTGCAGTGATAATCCCGTGGAAGGGATTGGGAGTTAGGGACTCACGTGGAGTGAGCACAACCTCAATCTCGGGTAGCAGCCACGTGGAAGAAAGACAGCAATAGTAGCACCTCTGTGTGCCTTTTCCCATCTTGACATTGCAGCCTTCAGACAACGTGCTGCAAGTAACATTCCAGAATTGTTGTGAATCATTTGGTAGGAGGATCGTCACCTGTTCTATTCAATTTCCTTGTAAAATTTGTGAATAAAAAAGGAAGTTACTATTCTAGAGTTGTTATATGCATGAGATATCAAGAAACTATTAATATTAGTGTTATTCTTAGTTCTTCTTTATTCTTTTGTATTTGCGAAAAGTGCTTGTATCATCACTACGTGATAGATGAAAAACCATACACACCAAGGATATTAGAAAACAACACTACAGGGAATCTAAAATTTTCAACAGTCATCCTCTTTGGATCTTTACAGTGGTATCAGAGCTACTGATCTTGCCATCCTAGTGGGGTCATCATTTCAGTTTTCAATTATGACAACAGTAGGCATGCTAGCCAATTATGCATAGCAGGCACAGGATACCCGAATCTGGTCATAACAAGGAGGAACAGGAACAGACGGATTCTTCAGTACAGGTGGACATTGAATCTAGTCATCCAAATAGCGAGGAGTTTGTTTTAGAGCAAACTATTCTAGGTGGGAACATGGCTGATGAGGTAGATAGAGAAGCCAGGGAGACAATGAGGCAGATACGTGTTGGGCAGGACAATATTGCTAGTGTGTTACAGCAGCTTACAGGGGTTATCAAGCAGTTGTCAGTTACAGTCAGGAGGTCCCCTAGCTAGCACAGTGGTGGTGGCAATAGAGCAGGATCTCCTAGAGCTGCTAGAGTTCCCACATATACCACAGACAGACCCCTCATGCCTACATTCATTGAGAATATTACAGAGGAGGAGGTGGCACAACCAGGTCCAGCAAGCATTCTTCCAGAGAATGTTATGACGATGCAAAACGAGTGGGACATGTTACCCGTCCACGTCAAAGTTGATTTGACCTTCGTTCAGTATATGGCCCAAAAGAGAGAATTTGGCAAGGCCCAGCCAGAGAGGAGACCTAGAGGTCCGAACCAAGATTTGAAACATGTCATGAACAAATTGACTCTTCCTACGTTCGATGGCTGCAGCAGACATCTGCTAGAGCTTGGATCCACAAGCTCGATACATTCTTGACCCTCAAACCCATGTCAGAGACTGAGGCAATTAAATTTTCCACTATGTAACTAGAGGGGACCGCATATGATTGGTGGCATCATGGCCTTGTCACCCAGGATCATGGACTGATTGCCTCCTATGAGATCTTCAGCACGAGGTTGATCGCTCGTTTTGACAGGAAGGACATAGAGGTCTATTACATCGATGAGTTTCAGAGGATCTCCATCATGGTCCCAGACATGACAGAGAAGAGGAAGGTCATGTTATTCATTGAGGGCCTTTATGATAAATACAGAGGACTGGTTAGAGTTCTCAAACCAAACACCCTGGATGATGCTATTAAGTTAGCTCATGATTTAGATTCACCATCCTCCATTTTACAGCCACCTACAAAACCCTTCAAGGGGTCTTCTTCATTTCAGAAGGGGAAAATTCAAAATAAGAGTGCACCTCATAGGATGGATTTTGAGACGAGAAATGAATTGAGGAGGCAAAAGCTGTGTTTCACTTGCAGGGAGCCTTGTACTCCAGATCACAGGTGCCTCGAAAAAGGAAAACTTCATTACATTGAGGAAGCTTCTGAGGATGAGTATGAGCAGGGTGAGGGCAGTGATGAGGACAACGAAGAGGAGGTTCAAGTTGAGCCAACATCGGAGGGAAAGAAAAAGAAAGCACCCCACGAGAAGCCCCCAGTTACTTTAGCATCCCTCTCTGGGATTCCTACATGTCACCCCTTTCGTTTGAAAGGAGTAGTTAGAGGGCAGAGGATTGTTTGCCTCTAAGATACAGGTGCTACACACAATTTCATCAGCACAGGTATGGTCTCCAGGAGACGGCTACAGGTGGATGATATCCTAGAATTTGAGGTCAAGGTGGCAGGAGGGGACCTCTTGAGTTGCACAGGGAAGATCTCGGGTCTTCCAAAACACTTTGGTGATTACCTGCTAGAGGCAGATTTTTATGTTACTGACTTGGATAGTCTTGATGCGATATTGGGTATGCAGTGGCTGCAGACCCTAGGCAGGTACACCATCGATCACACGCTGAAATAGTTAGAGTTTATACAGGGTGGTTAGCAGGTGGTTCTTAAGTCCATGCCAGATGGCGGGCCTAGATTAGTGTCTACTCACGGGATGGAGGCCATCATGAGACACAGTGACATGGAGTGGGTAGCCCAGTGCTTCGTATCTACGAAACCCACACCGAATTCAGGGCAATAGGTTCACCTTGATATTTAGCAGGTGCTTGATAAGCACAAGCGGGTCTTTGAGGATATACCACCAGGCATACCTCCAGATAGAGGGTTCGAGCATATCATTGAGATGGAGGAGGGCGCTAAGCCCGTAATTACTACTCCTTATCG
>MU226572.1:2348671-2368150 GCA_018584345.1 Thuja plicata | reverse complement strand
CTCGGAAAGGGGCCTTCAGGTGGACAGGTGATATTGAGATAGTCTTCGACAGGTTCAAGACTATCATGAGTACATGCCCGGTTCTAGCATTACCGGATTTCTCTCGTCCCTTTATTCTTGAGTGTGATGCTTCGAGTACTGGGATAGGTGCAGTATTGATGCAGGACAGGCACCCTATAGCTTATGAGAGCAGGAAACTCAGGGACAATGAGAGGTTGTACTCTACGTACGACAAAAAGATGCTAGCCATCATGCATGCATTAGCGAAGTTTAGACAATATCTGGTGGGTGGCAAGTTTACTGTCAAAACGGATCACAACAACTTGAGATATTTCCTGGAACAAAAAGAGCTCAATGAGAGACAGCAGAAGTGGGTCAGCAAGATACAGGCATATGACTTTGATATCGAGTATGTCAAAGGCAAGAATAACATTGTAGCTTATGCACTCTCCATGAGACCTTCAGAGGTAACTTGCTATGTACTATCCAAGATTTTTTCAGATTGGAAATCTCACTTATTGGTTGAGTATTCTAAGGATACTCAAGCATGTCAGATTTTGGACGGGCAGCTTCCAGATGACCGGTACAAGGTAATTGATGACATCATTCTCTACAAGGACAGGATCTACTTAGTACCTGGTTTGAAGCTGAAGGCTATGATTTTGAGGGTTGTGCATGACACTCCTACAGCAGGGCATCCGGGGTTCTTTAAGACTTACAGGTATATCCGGGAGAGGTTCTCATGGAAGGGCCTCAAGGAAGATGTCCTCCAATATGTTAGGGAGTGCCAGACTTGTCAGCAGAACAAGTCAGAGCACACTCATCCAGCGGGTTTACTACAACCCCTTCCTATTCCAGCTCAGAAATGGCAGGGTATTTCTATGGACTTCATCACTGAATTGCCGAAAGTGCAGGGTAAGGACAGTATTTTTGTGGTGGTCGACAGACTCACCAAGTTCGCTCATTTCTTTGCCATTGCAGCAGACTGGATAGCTTCACAGGTAGCAGAATTATTCTTTCGTGAGGTTTTCAGATTGCATGGTCTCCCTAAGACCATTGTGAGTGACAGGGATAGCAAGTTCCTTAGCACGTTCTGGTTTTCAGGTTGGCAGGCACGGAGCTGACTCCTAGTACCAGTTACCACCCACAGACAGATGGGCAGACAGAGACCGTGAATAAATGGGTAGAATGCTATGCTTGGGTTCATTGGCTATACTTGGGGGAGTTTTGTTATAACTCCACTTATCATATGACCATAGGCATGTCGCCTTTCAGGGCACTCTATGGCAGTGAGCCACTATCTCTCATAGATTTGGCTTTACAGGAAAGCAGGTTTCTGATAGCTAGTGACTGGTTATAGGATCATCAGGACATTCTCTGCTCTCTAAGGGAGAATATTCAAAGGGCACAGAATCAGCAGAAGATGTATGTTGATCATCACAGGGTAGAGCGGAATTTTGAGACAGGGGACATGGTTTATCTCCGCCTACAACCTTACCGACAGAGTTCGCTGAAGGAGAGTGGATCAGAGAAGCTCAGGCCTAGATTTTATGATCCATATCGCATCTCGAGGAGGGTTGGCGAGGTGGCCTACGAGTTGGAGCTTCCGGCTGATAGCAGGATTCATAATGTCTTGCACGTTTCTTACCTCAAGAAGGCAATCAGAGAGCAGGTAGTAGCTTCGGGTAGTTACCTCCATTGGATGAGGAGGGTAAACTGGCTTTGGTTCCAACAGAGGTTATTGAGGTCAGGGAAAGGAATCTGTGGAACAAGGTTGTTCGGGAGTATTTGATCCGGTGGAAGAACTTATTGAATGAGGATGCCACTTGGGAGGGTGAGTCTATCCTGCAGCACCCAACTTTGAGATTGCTTGAGGGCAAGCAATCCCGGGAAGGGAGGACTGTAATGTCCACTTTTCTACAATGGACATTGAATCCAGTCATCCAAATAGCGAGGAGTTTGTTTTAGAGCAGACTATTCTAGGTGGGAACATGGCTGATGAGGTAGATAGAGAAGCCAGGGAGACAATGAGGCAGATACATGTTGGGCAGGACAATATTGCTAGTGTATTACAACAGCTTATAGGGGTTATCGAGCAGTTGTCAGTTACAGTCAGGAGGCTCCCTAGCCAACACAGTGGTGGTAGCAGTAGAGCAGGATCTCCTAGAGCTGCTAGAGTTCCCACATATACCACAGACAGACCCCTCAAGCCTACATTCATAGAGAATATTGCAGAGGAGGAGGTGGCACAACCAGGTCCAGCAGGCAATCTTCCAGAGAATGTTATGACGATGCATGGCGAGTGGGACATGTTACCCGTCCACGTCAAAGCTGATTTGACCTTCATTCAGTATATGGCCCAAAAGAGAGAATTTGGCAAGGCCCAACCGGAGAGGAGACCCAGGGGTCCAAACTGGGATTTGAAACATGCCATGAACAAATTGACTCTTCCTACGTTCGATGGCAGCGGCAGAACATCTACTAGAGCTTGGATCCACAAGCTCGATACATTCTTGACCCTCAAACCTATGTCAAAGATTGAGGCAATTAAATTTTCCACTACGCATCTAGAGGGGACCGCGTATGATTGGTGGCATCATGGCCTTGTCACCCAGGATCATGGACTTATTGCCTCCTATGAGATCTTCAGCACGAGGTTGATCGCTCATTTTGACAGGAAGGACATAGAGGTCTATTCAATTTCCTTGTTAAATTTGTGAAGAAAAAAGGAAGTTACTGTTCTAGAGTTATTATATGCATGAGATATCAAGGAACTATTAATATTAGTGTTATTCTTAGTTCTTTATTCTTCTGTATTTGCGAAAAGTGCTTGTACCATCACTACGTGATAGATGAAAAACCATACACACCAAGGATATTAGAAAACAACACTATAGGCAATCTGAAATTTTCAACAGTCATCCTCTTTGGATCTTTACATAATCCATGAATTCTCACAATGTCTCTAAAGAATAGGCCTGCAATATGTGAAGCATCATTGGTTTGTTTGCAAGGGATGAAATGTGCCATCTTGCTAAACCTGTCCACCACTACAAACACACTACCATGTCCCTTTGATGTCTTTGACAATCCCAAAATGAAGTCCATACTTAGACACTCCCAAGGCCTCTGAGGTATGGATAGTTGTTGATACAACCCAGTGTTGCTACTGTGTCCTTTAGCCCTCTGACATATTTGACATTGCTCCACAAACTTTCTGACATATGACTGTAATCTAGGCCAATAGTAATGCCTATTCACTTGCTCAAGTGTCTTGCCCACTCCAAAGTGGCCTCCCAAGCTTCCTTGGTGTCTCTTCTTGACTATGTTCTCCCTCATTGAACACTGAGGTATACACATTACGTGTCCTCTGAACAATAGTCCCTCTTGCAACATATAATCAGTGAATTCCACTTTGAATCCCTGTTGGAACTTCTCACATGCCTCATAGGCATCTTTGAAATCACTATCCTCCTTATAGAGATCTTTCAAGTCATTCATCCCCACATTTTGCAATTGTATCTTCTGTATAGCTAGTACTCTTCTGCTTAGAGCATTAGCAACCTTGTTGCTAACTCCTTTCTTGTGTTTGATAACAAATGTATATGCTTGCAAAGATTCTACCCACTTAAGGTGTCTTTGGTTCAATTTCTCTTGCCCATTCAAGAAACTAAGGGCATGGTTATCTGTGTAAACCACAAATTCTCTTGGTAGGAGATAATGTCACAACTTTTTGAGTGCTTGCACCATTGCATACAACTCCAAATCATAGGTGGAATACTTCTGTTTGGCCTCATTCAACTTCTCTGAGAAGAATGCCACAGGGTGTCCCTCTTGACTTAACACTGCTCCAATTGCTAGCTTACTAGCATCACACTCCACCACAAATAACTGGTTGAAGTTGGGGAACCTAAGTGTAGGTAATTCTGCTATCCTCTTCTTCAACATTTCAAATCCTTGATTTGTTGTTGCTGTCCACTTGAACTGACATTTGATTCCTCATTTTATAGTGTTGAGGATAGGGGCACATACATGACTAAAATTCCTCACAAATTTCCTATAGTAGGAGGCCAATCCATGAAAACTCCTAACATCCCCTATGGATCTAGGTGTAGGCCATTCCAAAATAGACTTGAGCTTATCAAGATCCATCTTCATACACCCATTAGCAACCACAAAACCAAGATACACTAATTCAGTTTTTAAGAACTCACATTTTTCCTGATTGATCATCAACTTCTCTTGGTGTAGCCTCCTCAATACCATTTCCAAATGCTTCATGTGCTCCTCCTTAGACCTGCTAAAGATCAAAATGTCATCAAGATAAACTATTACAAACTTACCTATGAAATCTGCTAGCACTTCATTCATGAGCCTCATGAATGTGCTAAGGCATTTGTTAGGCCAAAGGGCATTACTAGCCACTCATACAGCCCTTCATTTGTCTTGAAGGTTGTCTTCCATTCATCACCAAGCCTAACTCTGATTTGGTGATACCCCGACTTCAAATCCACCTTGGAGAAATAACAAGAACCTCCCAAATTGTGTAACAAATCCTCTATCCGAGGCATGGGAAATCTATATCTGATTGTGATCTTGTTTATAGCCCTGGAGTCTGTAAACATCCTCCATTTGCCATCCTTCTTAGGTGCAAGGACAGTTGGCATAGCACAAGGGCTCAAACTCTTCCTTATTAGCCCCTTCTCCAACAAATCTTGAATCTGTTTTGCTATCTCTGCATTTTGACTTGGTGTCATCTTATATGCTGCCTTGTTAGGCAGATTAGCTCCAGGTATGAGGTTTATCTGGTGGCTCACATCCCTCATGGGTGGCAATGCACTAGGAAATCCATTGTCCACTATTTCATGGTACTTTTCCAACAGTGCTTGTACTTCTTGTGGCATACTGGCTTTCTCTTTGTTCTCCTCCTTTGGCTTCACTATCACTGCACAACAGATCCCTTTCTCCTTCTTCATAGCCTTTAGAAACTCTTTTCCACTCAAAAGCATCACAATGGTTCCCACATGCTTCTCTTCATTAGGTTCTTGTAAGGGATCCATCTGAAACTTCTTTCCTTGCTTAGTAATCACATAGTTATTCTTCTCACCATCATGAATGGCCTTCACATCATATTGCCATGGGCGTCCTAGAAGGAGATGACATGCATCCATGGGCAATATGTCACATAGGACCTTGCCCTTATACTCACCTATTTCAAACTCCACCATTGTTTGTTCATCCACCACTATCTGTTGTCCCTTGTTTAGCCATAATACTTTGTAGGGAGTAGTGTGAGGTATCCTCCTAAGTTTCAGTTTATCCACCATCTCAGTTGACACTATATCCTCTGTGGATCCAGAGTCCACTATCACCTTTCAGATCTTCCCATGGGACCTACAAGTAGTCTTAAACAAGTTCTTTCTTTGAGGTGGTTCTGTGACACTGGGAACTTTCAACAAAGTCCTTCTCAACATTAGATTCTCTCCATCCAATATTGGCCCTGCCTTGGAGATGGGAGAAGTGACACTTTGTGTGTCATCCTCTTGCACCAACTGATTTCTTCTTTCTCCCATAGATGATGTAGAAGCCTTGTCAGGACATCTGCCCATTGTATGGCCCACTTGATTACAATTGTAACATCTGCCAGTGAAGACAGAATTGGCCCTTCCTTGTGACTGGAATCTACCCCTCGGTGGTCCTCTTCCTCTGTATCCTCCTCTTTGAAATGACCCTCTATACTGGTTACTCCCACTATTGTCTATAGATTGATTCTCTTCTAGTCTACTTGGGATTTGTCCCCTGCCAAAGTTACTCATGCCTCTGAATCCTCTATTGTTATTACCAGTACCTCTTTGGTGGAAATCATTCCTCCTCCTAGCCTTCTCCTCTACTCTCAAGGCTGACTGAAAACACTTGTGCATACTGTTAGGAGCCATCATACTAATTTCATCTTGGATTCCTTGTCTCAACCCATTGAGATACCTTGCTACCTTTTCTACCTCCTCTTCTTGTCTTCTTGCCCTTAGGCTTAGTTTGTGAAACTCCTTAGTGTAGGCACTTACTGACAACTCTTTCTGTCTCAATTTCTGCAACTTCTGATACATTTGAATCTCATAATCAGTGGGCAAGAATTGTGCCCTCAATCTGATCTTCATCCTCTCCCAAGAAGCTAACTTCTTCTTACCAGTGGCTACCCTATCATCTTGCTTCATGTTCCACCACACCAATGCAGATCCTTTGAGTCTAGCCTTTGCATAACTGACTCTCTTCTCCTCTGATACTTCCTTGTAGTCAAACTGGTTGTGTATGGTCTCTAGCCAATCCAATAACTCTTCACCATTCAAGCTGCCACAATAGTAGGGTATGTGTTCCATACTGTCTTTATTAAGGGACTTGAAGGCATCCAAGAACACCTTCTGTTCTTTATCCATCTCCACTTCTTTTCCTTTGCCAGTTGACTCTCCTGTGTGGCTTTCATCTTCTTCATCACTTTCATCTCCCCATTCAGTGACTTTCCTCTTACCCTTTGTCTCTGTCAAATTAGCTTTCGCCAATAGATTTTGGACCAAGTCCACTATGGAATCTTTTCTCATTGCCTTGGGTGGCATGTTGTCAACCTCGTGGCTCTCCTCCCCTTCAGACATACACTAAACTTCAAGAGATTCTGGATCTGATACCACTCTGATGCAGAGGGTTTAGAGTTCTAGTGATTCCTTCTCCCAAAGCGCTTATAACCTCTCCTACCCATCCAATGGTTACTCTTCCTAAGTGTTCTTCACTAATATGGATCTCCTAGACCCTCCTTTCCAACTTGCCTCCTAGGTATAGTTGGCTTGATCAAGACACAAAGTTCATTCAATGACAACTAGTCCAACTAGTTCACTATTCCTCTTGGTTCTTCACTAGATCTTCCCCTAGAACCCCAAACCCTTACTTAGGATCTTCCCCATACACCTCATAGACTATTGCCTATGTTCTTGGTCCATTACAAGTCTTTTGGAAATATTTCCAACACTTCTGGACACTCTAGCAATCCAATTGTTGTCAAATACAGTAGGAGGCCTAATTGGGCTTATTCCTAGTAGGTATATTTTCACTATTTTGGGCCAAATGCTCCAATTTCCTCCAAACAACCTCACAGAAGACCTTGAAAATCTGAAAGCTATCCATTAGCCCTTCAAGAATCCAAAACCATAGTCTCTCAATGCATCCACAACCCTATTTACTACCAGGCCCTAGTTTTCAGCCTTGTTTTTAGGCCTCTGGACCAGTCAATACAAAAAGTCTTCAATTTGGTCTTCGATCTTCCTTTCACCATATACAACTACTTGATCCTTCAAGGTGACACATTAGGGCTTCGACGAATGCCACTAAGTCATCCATCCAAGATCATGGGTGCTCGATTACAATCCAATCTTTACCCTGTCCAGGCTCACCTACTCCTAGCAGTCAGCCATAGGGCTTCACTCCAAGCCTAGGAATTCAATTGAAGGAACAACAAAAGAAACAAAAACAATATGTACAGACCCTATCCCATTATCCCACATGGTTTCAGCCATTTTCAACTATGGATGCTTAGGTTAGAGCCATGTTTGCTCCTGCAACTCTGCGAATTGAACTTGCAGACACAGTAGCCTAAATTCTAATGTAAATCCACACTACCTTAACTTGAAAGAAAACTACTATATGGAAAAGAAAGCTACTTCAAATCACTACACCCCCATGGGGTCTGATCACCTAATCTAATCTGTACACAGCCGTTGTAAGAATGTAGAAAACACTGAGAATTACAGTAAAACACAGAGAGCCATCCATACAAAATGTTTTTAAATGTACTATGCAATCCAAAACTCCATTAACCATCTCAAAATCATCAAACCATGCTCAAATAGCCGAGCATGGGTGGTTACAACCGCTCAAACTTCCATTTGCAACTTTTTGCAAAAGTTGCAAAAGTTGCTCGAGCAACTTTTGAAAGTTGCTAGCAACTTTTTAGCACTTTTTGCTCTTTGACTATAATAGTAAACTCGATGACTATTTTCCACTCCTATGACCTTATTTAGGATACTTAGGGTCCTAGAAGACACTAAAACCACAAGTTACTCACAAATAGTAACTTTGAGCATTCTAAGCCAAAATGGCCATATTGTCACCTAAGAGCACTTTTGGCTCTTTACAAACATGTGAACAAGTTGAGATCCCAAAACCTAATGGATCTTATTCAAACCCAAACTAAGACTCCTAACACAACCCTAAACACACAAAACCCATCAAAAAGGGAGGTGCTCTGCACCACCCATCTATAAATTTATATGTTGTTGAGTGAGGTGAATATGTGAAGCCTGTGTGAAACCACTAAGATATGTATTGTGCATCATATTATTCCTTGTTTTACATAACCCAAAACCCTCTACCACAAGTGACAAAGGACCATCTCCACCCTTATATTCCCTCTTCCACTCTCCTTAATTCATTACACTCAATGGTCAAACCATTATAAACATAATACATCCACCATTGTATAATGTTCTAGATGGGCTCTTAATCTTTTGTTTAGTAAATGCAAGTTGATGCCTTGTTATACTTTTCTCTATCATTGAAAGATTTTGAAATGTTGGTTAATTTCTCTCCTTCTACCTACATTAGAATTCTTTAGTTTCTTACTCTTCAAAATCTCACGTTGATAATATGGTTCAATGTATATAAAATCCTCGATTAAAGTTCTAGATTGTCTACACAAAATATCTTGAGAAATTTTTGTGAAGGTATGAAATCGTCTTCTTTTGTAATGTATGTTGCAAATATGGTATTCTCATATAATCAAAAAGGTAGGGTGCATGGCGAGAAAGAAAACGAGGTGGTGGTGGAGAAAGAAGAGAGTAATTGAAATTTCCTTGATGTGCCTACATGATTTGTCAATGACATCCAAGTGTATAAATAGAATTTTCACCTTGGAATTTGTTGTGGTTGTAATCCTTTTGGAAGAATTAAATATTTCTAGTCATTAGATTCATCATTGACGCTTCTATGGATTGATAAGAGATTTTAAATAAATTAGTCAAATATTTCTAGCTATTAGATTCATCATTGAGTACGAGAAAAAAATTTCTCGCTCGAGTACGAGAATATGAGTACAAGAATACAGGTACAAGAACATATTACAAGAATACTTTTTACGGTTAGGTTAATTTTGTTAGTTGATCTTTTGTAAGCTATCAAAAGGGGGCTTATAAATAAGTGGTTGTAAAATTCCCTAAGTGTGATATCAGATATTGTAATTTTCTCTTCACTGGATAATAAAATAAGTGGATAGTTGTTTCTTTGGTGGATGTAGCCCATATTGGTGAACCACGTTAAATTTCTATGATATTTGTGTTGTGTATTATTCTTAATTTGTGTATTCGAATCTGGATATAATTATTAATTTGTATTTGCTCTGGATCTGTCTAAACCCTAACAATTGGTATCAGAGTCGTGTATTTCTGTAAATTGGTAGAGACTTTCAGATTTGAGTGGGAGCAATGGAAGAAACAAAAGTCAAGGTCGAGAATTTCAATGGCTAGAATTATCAGTAATAGAAAATGCAGATGAAGGATAATACCTATATCAAAAGGATCTCTGGTGGCCATTGCAAGGAAAGGCAAAGAAACCTACCATGATGTCGGACAAAGGCTGGGAGATTCTAGATAGAAAGTCACTGGGGACCATTCGGTTGTGCCTTGCACCATCTGTAGCATTCAATGTATCAAAAGCAACAGCAGTTGAAACCATGATGACAGCATTAGCTAGATTGTATGAGAAACCCTCAACTTTGAATAAGGTGTTTCATATGAAATGTTATAGTTTAATGTGGAAATGAGCAAAGGAGGATCTGTAGCATATCATTTAAAAGAATTTAATATTGTTACGAGCCAATTGCCTTCTGTAAATGTCAATTTTGATGAAGAGATTAGGGCTCTCTTAATTGTATGTTCTTTTCCAGAGAATTGGAATAACTTGGTTATGGTTGTAACCCTGTCTCTAGTTCAATCACTTTGAAATTTGATGATGTTGTTGGTGTTATCCTAAGCAAGGAAATGCGACGAAAAAGCACGGGTGAAACTTTAACATTATCGGGTGTTGCTTTGAATGTAAAGAATAGGGGAAGACCAAAGGAAATAGGAAAAAGCCTAGGAAGTTGTGAGAAGTCATGAGGGAAGTCAAAGAAAGGACTCTCTCAATCAAGAGGAAGAAAGGATTGCTAGTACTGCAGAAAGCTGAGATATTTAAAGAAAGATTGTTGGTCTCAGAAAAACAAACAAGGAGATGATAATCAAGATGATAGTAAGGAAGCCAACATTGCCAATAATACTTTACAAGATGCCTTAGTTCTATGTTTAGATAATGTTAATGATTCTTGGGTAATAGATTCAAGGGATTCATTTCATGCCACACCCCATAGAAATTATTTTCTAGATTATGTTCGAGGTGATTTTGGACAAGTATATTTGGGTGATGATGAGACCTGTCAAATTGTTGGATGACGAGAATATGAGTATGAGCATATGAGTACAAGAAAAGATTGTGACAATACTTTTTAGGGTTAGGTTGATTTTGTTAGTCGACCTTTTGTAAACCATAAGAAAGGGGCCTATAAATAAGTGACTATAAAATGCCCCAAATGTGATATCAGATATTATAATTTTCTCTTCGCTGGATAATAAATAAGTGGACGGTTGTTTCTTTGGTGGATGTAGCTCATATTGGGTGAACCACGTTAAATTTATTTGTTATTTGTGTTGTGTATTATTCTTAAATTGTATATATGAATCTACATATAATTATTAATTTGTATTTTCTTTGGATCTGTCTAAACACTAACATCCATCTCATAAACCTCATCACCAATCAAAATAGCTAGGGTAATCAAATCATTAATAGAAAAAGGCATAAAAGAGCCCTTATCATAGGCAAACTTGAAGGAAAAACTAGGAACATGAATTTGGTCCCCGAGAAAACGCTTAGTCTCAAGAATAACAGGAATATCAATCTGAAAATTCTTAGAGATCAGGGGAGTAGAGAGGAAGTCTCTCCTAAAGCCACAAATAGAGGAGGTTAAGGAAGAATAGATTGGCCCAACAAAATCACTCTCATCTAAATCACTCTCCACAATAGGAGGATAAAACTTTGAAGAGGGAGCCTTCCTATCCAAATCCTCCAGAACATCAAATATATGAACATATTATTCATCCCAATAGACCATGTCTCCAAGCTCTTCCTTTAGGCGAGAGACTTTATGAGCCTTCAATAAGCCATGTCAAGAAGTATCTCAAGTCTTCTTCCTCTTTTAAGGAAAAAATAGCATTGTCTTCATCTCCTTCAACACTACCCTCCAAGAGAATATGGGAACCAGCTACAGTGACCAAATCATCAACAAAACCATCACTAGAGACCTCACATCAACATGACCAGAGCGAAAGGGAAAAATAATCCCCTCATCTATAGGATCTCATCCAAAAGCCCCAACACCCCAGTCATCCTTTGTAGCAATGGAGTCAACATCCGTAACATTTACGGGGTAACCATTTTCATCATCTCCTCCATTAGGACCTAGCTTCCACCGCTTACACGTAAACTTGCCTTCTTTTGTTTTATTGTTGTTGGCATTTAAGCAATCAAAAGTACATCATTACATTTTTTGTTAACATCTTATAATTATGTTATGATCTAATTCAATCAATTGTTTTATCTTTGTAAATATAATTCATGACCTTTGTATTTATTACATGATTGTCCTTTAATGTAAATGGTGATATAGGTTATGATCATCCATGTTTAGGTTATAACCATTTAAGGTAAATTAATTATTTATATCATTCGATGTTTTTCATGCCTTGTCTTGTGAGGTGTTGACATTTTTATAAAGATAAAAACATGATAATTGTGCATATTTAGTTTTGATTATTTAAGGTTCTATTTATTTATTCAGATGATTATGGGTAAATATTTTGTTTTTTTGTCAAAATGGATTATTGTTTCATCTATTTTTGGCATGTATAGAAAATTGGTGTCGAACATACTCAATATCGTGTAGAAGTGTTATCTTGTTATGCTTATATTTTATCTTATGTTATATAGCTAAGGTTATTTTCTCCTCATTCCTTGGGAACAATTTTCTTTGGGATCCTCTCATGTGGCCAACTTGGTTACCACAATCCATTAATATTTTTCACTTAATTTTTTAATTATTCATAAATAAAGAAATTTATGCCTCAATAAGGGAAGAATGAGATTTGGAACTCAAAATTTTTTAGGTTTAAGAGGAATTATAAACATTTCACTTCAAGAGTTTCATGTTGTTCAGTGACAGTTGTCGAGGTAGACTTCAGACTCTAGAATATATCCAAGTTTAGGTTTAAGTCTAAGTCTTTCTTTGTAACTTTACTTGGCAGGTTATAAAAGCCAAGAAAGAATTGGTACTTAGTATTAATTAGCGAGTGCATGCAAAGTTCTAAAATCCACATGGTGAAAGGTTTTAGGTTATTTGTGTGGTAGTTTGTAGGAGCCAAGTCGGGTTCAAGAATCAAAATAAAACTTTCAAGTCCTTGTGAAAATATGAGACTTGTGAGAAAGTATTGGTGATCCATGCATTACATATCATGGGTCATAAAGGGTGAAAGAACCAAGAACTTAGGAAAAAGTTAGAGGTCTTTCAAAGGAGTGTTTTGTGTTGTTATGAGACTTGCAATGTGAGTGAAACCTCAAACTTGGAGCAAGTCCCAAGTCTAAGGGGTGGGGGGGGCGGCTAAGATTAGTGATCTTTTAGGTCTAGGTTAATTCATTAAGTGAAGGGTGGATTTCATAATGGAATTGGGACTTTAATTCTTTTCCCATTGGACTTCGAAGTATAACTCATAGGAAAAATTCATTTTGAACCATGAAATGGTAGTTCAAGCCCTTCTGGTAGTTGCAGCCCAACAAAATTTGGAGGGTGGGTTTGTAGACAGGTTTGAAGGGTGTTCCAATGGTTTTGGAAGTCATGTATCTCTACCACATGCCTAAGTTTTTGTGTCAACCTTAGTGTCATGATCCAACATAGAGTAAAGTTTCTCATCTGTATATTCATATTTTTCTTTGGTGTACAAGATGGTTATGTCATCATTGGTGAAATTGGCACCTTCTGCATGTTGGGTAATTGTGTGGTTATGTAATATCACTCTTGTATAAAAAAAATTTATCTTATTGTATTTTTGTACTGATGTCCCAATGTAAAATCTCAGGCACTAACCACGTTATACTTCATTCCAAAAGCAACAAAATAGAGGTATCTCTACATTACCAAAACAAAAGAATAGATGAAGGAAAATATTGTGAATCAAGAAACAGTGATATTAAAGGTATTTATCCCACAAGGCATGCAAGTAATTGGGTCTAAAATTTTGAACCAAGTACAAGATAACATGGTGTTGAATGTTAGAGATATGGAGTTAGGAATACTTCATAATCTATTCTCAAAATTATCATGTTAAAGGTATTATTACATATCTAACTTATTTAAATCATATGAAGCCTGGAAATTATATACAAATTTATGGGATCAAGAAAATAATGGAAATCATGTCATAAATGGCGTAAGTAGATGAATGAAATTAGAACTTCAAAAAAATAACATAATGAAAATGGTCAATAATTGAGGTTTGGAGATATCAAGGAACTCATCCCTTAAGGAATTGAAGAAAAAGGATGACAAAAACACTAACCTTGAAAGATAACAGTGCAAAGTGTCAAAATTCAAGGGTTTAAGAAAATAATGTGAGTTAGGGAAAGTTAGAAACTAAGATAGGAAGAAGGGGAAAAGTATGGGTGAAAAGAAAGGTATGTTAGGATGGGAAGCTCTTAAAATCCAAGATTTAGCCTAAAATTTTCAAATTTTGACTAGGACCATACAACTTTAGGAATTGCAAAGTTAAGCACCGAAATGGGCCCTAGTTAGGGACATGCATCTCTTCTAGGAACCAAAAATACCGACATCTAATAATATAGCACAAAAAGGGACATAAACTAGAGGATTGGCATGATCACACTTTTATCATGCCCAATAGTGGTAAGGAATGCACAAAGAAAGAAACGCAATATGTTTCTAGTAGAACCATTACCTGCAAGAAGTATTGTTATTGAACCATATTATTATCATCAAGCAACAAACTTAAAATGATTTTTCCCAAACTCTTAAGGTAGCATATATTATGAGAATACCCCTTAGAATTATATGGCTATACTACATGTCATATTGTCTTTCTTTGAAACATTTGAGTAGTAGTCGGTTATGACCTCACTAGAATTCCTAGCATATACCTATAGAATAATAAGTCAAGTGTTCCTTGCTACTAATTATTCATTCTAAGGATATATTTCAAGTTATTTGGGTGAAAAAAATTATCCTTGCATATTGGATCATGTTTAAGCTAGTAAAAGGTGGATGCATGATTACAATTTCCCTCATTAACCTCCACTACATCCAAACTTACACCAAAAAATTCCATGGCTGACATTTTGTCATTCCATGGTGCACACCTCCATTTGTCAACATGTGAAGACCTATTTATTAATGTAATAGGTTTATCAAGATTCCCATATTGTACAATATAATAAGAGCAATGGTATGGGGTGTGGTAATGGAGAAAATATGGAAAGGTTTAAAATAATCTAAACTTCCCAAGGTTGATTCATCTTAAAGTGCTTACTTGACTTGTGCATATGTACTCATTGGTTCCTTGCTTTGAGTAGTGACTATTTCTTCTTAAGTTATTTACATGAGAAACACGAAGGGAATGCTATGACCTTATTCATATTTATATCTAGAGAGAAATCTGGGACCAATCTGAGTAGTTTGCATTTTAATTATTGTGTTAAAGTTGTTCTCTTCTATGTGAAAGCATCTTGCTTCCCTTTGTAGGTTGGCCTTTTGTACCTAGGTGTAATTCCCAAAAAGATACTTTCTTAATGGACATTACACAACCTATCTATTCTACTCAAAACTTAACTAATTTGCAAATATTTTTATTAAACAATAGCATACTGTATTCAAAGTAGCATATTATGATCCTACTCATTGTATCATTTAACTAGAATTTAGAATGACAATGATTTTACATAATGCAATAATTTACTACATTAATTGAAGCAACAAAATCTGATCCAACTTGTTATATCATAAAACTAGAAACTAGTTGGATAAGGAATCTAGTTAGAATAATAGTTCATTGGTATGTTCAAATAACTAACATAAATGGCACGACATACCCGAGTTTTGCTCTCTTTCTTTTTGTAAATTATATTCACCATGCCCCAGTAGCTATAATTGCACACATGTCTACACAACTTGATGCATGACATAAGATCCATTGGAAGTTAGATATTTATGATCATAAATATAGCCTACGCCAATATCTTATCTAGATGAATAAAAAATGGTAGTTACATCTGAATTTGTAACGAATGGTGGAAAATGAATAGCATCGAGGAGTGAAATAATTTCATTTAAATCTTAAAAGGAAAAGTCCCAAGGGTCAGACCTAAGTCTTGGGGGTTCATCACTGATGGCCTTGCCTACCTCATTCACAACAGAGTCTTCTTAGTTCTATTTATGAATTAAATACCATCTAGTATAACATTAAAAAAGTGGGTATGCAACCCTTTCTAGGGTCCAATATCCCAGATGGTTTCCTCGTCGACTGCCACACACTTAGGTGAAACATGGAAAAAAACTAAATAAAAATATACTCTATATTCACATACTCTAGAGAGATTTTTTTAACGCCTAGATATACAATACTTTAATAGTTACCTAAGACCTGATATTAGCTTCCAACACAATTAGTTATTTGTCTTGCACTGAATCCAACACCATACAAAAGATAAACTATATTTGGAGGTTGGTGTTTAACATAAGACCCACGGTTAAGATTACTAAGGGTGTATTCACCACTTCTAGCATTCCAAAAAAATAATGATGTCCTAGCTTAACAAAATCTTCTATTCAAACCTAAATTTTACGGATATCAAATAATTCCTATAACTAAAATTTCATGATTATCCAATTGAGTGACCAATCAAATGAAAAAGAGAGACCTGGAGCATTTTAACATAGCATTCACAAGGTCTATCTTCTACAACTCAAAAATATGAATCAAGAAACTATCAAAATGATGAAAGGATACAAAGGGGTACATGAAAGCTACGATAAACAATTCCCATGGTAAATCTCATGATAAATGAGTAAATTTTGACAATTAAATCTCGCACAACAATTATACAACAAGAATTTAACATAATATTATATAACTCAACCTTTTACTAAAAGAGCCTACATAATCATTAGTATCAGAAATCTTGTTTACACTAAAGAATATTCCATAATTATTTTCTTGATGACTCATTATCTAGTTGGAGTAGTCTACATAATTTTATCTACAACTAACTTGACATTCATATGAGATCTTTTTGTAAATAGGAGAAATGTTATCCCTAATCACAATTAATTGTACAAATAAATATAAAAATAAAAACATTTACAATTCATAAAACCTAATAAAACTTAAATGTTATGCTCTGTTTTTGTGATTAAAAATTACTATTAAATAATTAAAATTGAGAATACAATAAATATTTTAATTAATAATTACAATAAATGGTACAGTTTGGGTGCTGCATAGACAATACTTATTTTTACTGTTAAAATATTATAATATACAACTTTAAAATGAAAGGGCTTCTGTTTTTGTGGAGAAGATTTCAAATAATCTTTAACAAGTAGGAGATTTTTTCCACATCAAGTCAAATTGTGAGATTGCTACCCATCTTAGTACTACTCATTCTCATGAGAGATGAGTTCATGTGAACCACTTCTCAAGAAACATGGGTCAATGAGTTTGACTCAATAAAACTACACAGTTGAATCCTGATAGCAATATCACAATTTGACTCGCTATAGAAAAAAATCTCCTACTTATCAATTGATGAGCTTAATGGGCTTTCTAATGACTGGTTCATAAGGCACAACACTTGGTGAAGGTTTTGCAAATGGGGTTGCAAGAAGAGTGGGTTTAACCATGGAGGAAACTTCGTAGTTAAGCGCGCTCAAGCTAGAGTAGTACTGGGATGGGTGACCTCAGTGCTAAGTATTCCATTCATTCTCATGAAAACATGGGTCAATGAGTTTGACTCATAAAAAACTACACAATTGAATCATAATAGCAATATCACAATCTTTAACAAAATATTTTCTTCTTCATAAAAACCCCTTCTTCCTTGAAAAAAACAATTTAATTAAAAGAACATATTACCTTCTTTTTTTTAAATGATCTCATGCAATCTTTGACATTTACCCAATCTCCTCTATACAGTTTAAAGGACAATTTATTATTAATACTATGATGTTTACTCTATTGGAAATCTCCTATTAATATAGTCATGTCTGTTTTCGTATTTGGTTTGATTGAGTCGGCTTACAGTATATGATAAGAGCTTATGGGTCTGCATTTTTAGTTTATCTTATTTAGAAAGATTTATGCTTTTATTGGTTATGTAATATTTTGCTGTAGCGTAGTATTTTACTTTTTTTCCCATTAGCATTACTATCAACCTCATATGATTTGGTTGTGCGTTTTACATTTTAGTTTAGCTTGTTCACCTGATTCCTGAGGCTATTTTGAAATGACTATCTTTTCTTTTTCACAAACTTTATACCCATTAAATCATATTTATACCACTTCTAGTTTAATAAAGCGAACTTTAACAGAATGGCTAGCTAGTCTCGTGGATTAAAGAAATTGTAGGAATCACACAAAAATAGATTTGTAGAAAACATTTTAGAAACTTACAGGCAATGCTGTTCAAATCCTTCTTTAGCAGATTTTCTTCTGGTAATCCACGCACAAACTCCTTCAATTACTGGTAGCATTCTGAAGCTGCTTCTCCTATTTGCCTTATAACACACTCCTCTTCTATCCATATTTTTCCACTCTCTCTTTTTCCTGCCATTTTCTCACTTCACTTCACATCAATCTTGTCTGTGAATGGCAAGAACAAATTGTGAGTTGCTTATTAAATATTTTTATTTCTTCGTCCAGTACGGCAGGGAATGTCTGTATTTATTATCATCTCATACTTTCCTTTAATTTAACCTTAGAAATTTATGAAACTCCAGAGCCTCGGTACGCGTGTCTACTTTTGTGTGCAGAAGCTGTGTTGCAATAAATACGGTGTTCAGTAGGAAAGTGGGGATACAAATTAAAGATGTGATAATATGGATGTTATAGGAAGTTAATAATGCTGCAAGAAATCCAACTTTTGTGGGCTCCAATGATGTCAAGAGAAAGAAAGCATTATTAATACTTCAATATCTTATTTTTACATTTATTGCACTTTCTCATCTTGATGATAATTGTTACTTGTTACAGTAGTGTTGTTTTTTTCGAAATATTATTTTTTTAGGGGAAGATCACCACGCACACCTTAACTTCACCATCTGTCAAATTTAAATTATAAGTTAGATTTCAACAAATTTTTTAGTTCTTTGTATACGAGTTTACACCTTAAAAAATATTTCTTAGATTCTCATTAATAGCAAAACTCTTTGTAGAGATTGTGACGCGTCAAGGGTCAAAAAGTGGTCATTTCAAAGTCTCATGCAATACCCACTCAAAGATGCACCAATAGTCACTTGTAGACTACTCTCTTGATAGTCGTACATATATGTCTCAATAGTGGTGCACAAATGAGCTAATTACCAACCAAAAAAGTTAAAAAAATATTGGTCATGTGTTATCATTTTTAGGGCTCCTTTAAAATTAGTAATTGAAGGGTCAAGTGTGTGTGGAGTGTGTGGTTATTGGAATGCATTCAGTTATTAGTACGCCTCCCCTATCCCACTGTCCACCTACTCGGATCCATTCCCTCATTAATGTTATCCATGTTTCTTTTATGGTTATCATTCTAAAATAGAGGAAGGGTAATATTGTTTGTGTTGTAAACCACCTAAATGGTGTTTAGTTCAAATCTTCTCCAATACAAAAATATTGATCCAATGGTAATTGAAATTGAAAGAAAATGAAAATGCATAAAGACATTATGGTTATATGGTTAAAATATTAATCCACTTAATATTCACCTTTGAGATTTCAAACTAAATTTGTCCCTCTCTAACATTTGTTATGGTATAGTTTTTCATCAATTTCTATCTTCAACTCTTATTTGCTTCATTTCATCTCCAAGGTCTCAATTTATCATAGTTTTGATTCGTAGACTAACATTTACTAGCACTTGCACCCATAGGGAGGTGCAAGGGATAGTCGATAGGGCATAAATAGATCATTTAAACATTACTTAATGAAGTATATAAAAATATAGATTTATGAAGACAAAAATAATAATTTTCAATCTCATGTCAAATAAATACGATATATTGGAAAATTATAATCTTACAAAAAGCATAAGAAT
>MU226572.1:2242711-2274576 GCA_018584345.1 Thuja plicata | reverse complement strand
TATATATATATATATATAATGTAGAATAATATTATCTCATTCTGTTTTATCTTATTAATGCTACATAACATTAACATTAAATATAATCGATACAAATCGGTATTAATAAAGTTGAACATTAATATTGACCGATATGATCAATATAATAAAGAGATAAAATTAAGTATGTATATTAATATAATAATATCCATCATTATATATATTAATACATTGCTTATTTATTTTCTCATAATATGATGATCATTTTATCTGATCGAAGCTATAAAAATCAACAAGAACAACCACTATCAATTATCCATGTGTCATTTTTATTGATGTGTGAGAAAAGTGTTGTCTTTTCATCTTCTTCATCTGACTCATCCTTAATAGCAATATAAACCATTTCTTCTTCTTCATCACTGTCAGAATCTTTAGCAATATAACAATATTTCTTATCTTTATCCTTGTAGCTTTTGTAGTTCTTGAAATCTTTCTTTCCTTTGAATTTTTTGAACTTTTTCTCATCTTTGTCTTCTTTGTTCAGACACTTTGTAGCAATGTGACCAACCTCATTGCATGAAAAACAAATCAATGGTATCTTTCCTCTGTATTTTCCTTTTTCAGCTCTTCTTGCAAGTAATGCTTCAATGATGTCAAGATCTTCATCATCATATTCATCATCACTATCACTTTCAATCTGCTTCCCTTTTGAGTATCTATCCTTCTTTCCAAGGTTCAATTTTGCTTTGAATGTAGACTCAAGATTGCTAGAGCTAGGAGAGTAATTGTCAAATTTGTCCAGCTCAAAATTTGTAAGCCTTCCCACTAATGTATCCAGAGTTATATCTTTATTGTACCTCATCTCTTGAATGGCTAAAACTCTAATAGCATAGATAGGAAGTAAAGTTATTAGTACCTTGCTGACCACTGTTGTATCTTCAATTATTCCACCTGCAGCTCTGATGACACTCACAATCTTCTTGATTCTGTCACTGTATCCTGTAATGTCTTTTCCTTCTTTCATTTTCATCTAGTCAAATTATCCTCTTAGACTTTCTTCTTTGGCTCTCTTAACATTTGCATCACCTCCATGAATGTCTTGTAATTTCTTCCACATATCATAAGCTGTAGGGCAGTCCTTGACTTCATCAAATTCTGAGTAGCTGAGTGAAGAGGCTATGTCAATCATCATTATGTTGTGATGCTTTTGTTCCATCATTTGTTCCACAGTCATAGTTCATGTTGGTTCCACATATTTTCTCTCCAAAAATTGCAAACTAGCATCTCCAATAGTAGATAGATGTAGCTTCATCAGCTCCTACCATGCTAGGAAATTATCTTTGTTTAGCTTAGGGATCTCCCTTCTGTAAGACATCTCTGATCTTTAGCTTAGGCCTTGAAACCTTCTCTGAAAGTACTTGAAGCTCTAATACCAATTGTTGGAAATGAGATAAGTAACTGAGAGGGGAGGGGTGAATCAGTTACTCCAAAACAAATCCTTTGTCCCTTAGATGTCTTAAATACTTTAACACTGTTACTTGGTTAATTAAGATATTCTTATGTAACTCGGGTGTCAAAGCAATCTTTATAATATCCAATGCAATTATACTTTAGAGATTAAGTGAAGAAACATAAAGCATAAAACAAATAACATATACACAGGTGACACCAAGATTTAACGTGGAAACCCAATAAGGGAAAAACCACCAATGTAATTAGTTACTATTTTTCACTCTTCTGAAGTGAGCCTTGTTAGGAGCCAACCTTGTTAAAGGTTACAATAACACACTGTTAGGTGTGACCTTGTTAAATGATTTAATCACACTGTGAGGAGTGGCCTTGTTAGAGGTCTTCAACACTTCAACTTAGAAATGCTACCTTGTGAGAGGATTTACAAAAAGACTGTTAAGTCTACTCTGTTAAGAGATTTTAGATCACTGATACAATTGTTAGAAAGTAACAATTAATTGACCTGTATGTGTAAGCATTTGTCTTTGTTGATTTAGATCTTTGTTCTGATTATAACTGGATCCTTACTGATCAGATGTTCTATTGCAGCTCTGAGTGATCTGTACCCAATCAGAATCCTATCTGATTTCACCTTCACTCTTCATATCACATAATTCCACACTTTTGCTTTCACACCTTGTAACTCACTTTTTCTTCCACACATTCAATCCAAACTTGACCTTTCATTTATATGGTAAGCCCTGTCAAGTTGGCTTGAATAAACTTCTAAATAATAAATCAAAATTCAATTGGCCTCATATAACCAATTAATTATAGAATACAAATCAATGTTAGTTGGTTGCCACTGAATGCCCGACCAAGACTGAAATGCCCGAGTGACTCAATCAACACTGAACTTTCTTCAATGCCCGACTGAACTCGGTCAACACTGAATAACTCATTCTATTCACCAATTGTGCTCGGTCTAAATGTAGACATTTGTATAACATCACTACATAAGTGTAAATGCATGTGTAACATCAATGACAATACACAATTGAATAATTGTCAACACATGAATTTACTATAAGAAAGAACATTTGATTCCTTCTTTCTCCCTTTGTCTATAGTTTTACTTCTAATGGCCAAGACTAAATTTTTAAGCCTCGTCGTGAAATTTGGACTATTTTTTCTTCACTGCCAAATATTGTAGTAGTTATTTCTCTTTATTTGTGCATGGATAAGTTGTTATACCTAGTAAGTTTTACACCTAGCTCATAATCACACATGTTACTTAAGTTTACTCAGGGATTGCATATGATTCTTCCTAATTTAAGTGAATATTTATCACTTTTACACCTTAAGTTGATGAATCACTTTATGTATCATATCATAAGATTAAAACACTTATCACAATATTATGATATCCTATATCTCACCTTGGCCTATATAACTAAGGGTACCAAATACACTATATATACATTCTATTTGCATTCTTGTTAGGAATATAATTTATTTTTGTAATATTGATCTATGCATTCTTGTTCTCTTCATTAGACCTCTAGATCTTGAGTGACTTTCTCCATAGAGAAAGTTGAGTGCCTTTAGTTATTCTTTTTGAGACATACTGAGTGTAAATTTTGAATTTTCTTGAAGCATTGAGCATGGTCTTCTCTTGAATTTCCACACAAATTTGAGAATCAAGAAGGTGTGATAAATATATTAAGATTGTGGGGGGTTGTTTTTTTCTCTGTATCAAAGATGCGTTTCATTATCTTTCTCCATTATATTTGAGCTCACCATTATGTATGAAGTGCTCGATAAAGCCAAATTTCTATTTAATTTCATCCTAGTTTGATCGACATTGAGGTCAAAACAATAAGGGGTTGAAGTTTCAAGGTAGTTATCAAATTCTAGAAGTAGTTGCCACTCATGAGTGATTTTGGCCAAAAAGAACCCCGTCGTAGCACTCATAAGGTCCAATAGAAGAATTTTGATTATAAATTCATCAATTTGGATAAATGTTATTTTTGGGACAAAAAAATTAACTTAGCAATCTGTATGGCCCAACCTACCCATTGCAGGGTAAATTTGTATAAATTTGTACATTATGTTTCAAATTTGGAAATTAGTAACGGTTTCATTTAGCATATTTATTCGTATATGACATACTAAACTTAATTTTGTTTTTAGTTTGCACACACACACAAAATTCATAATTATATTTGTTCATAAGTTTAAAAAAAATCAAAAAAATTAAATACAATATCCTTACATAGTGCACAAGTCGTGCACTTGTTACTCACAAGTACCATAAAGGCAACGACCTTTAAAAGGTTTTCCAACCTTTTTTAAAAGCCTTGCCACCTCATTGTATTGGAGAGAAGTGTGGCCCTATGTGGCTTCCCAATATTTTCTATTTTTATTTTTTTATTTTGTTAAAATAAATCTTGAAAATTATAAAAATAAAAATATCAAAATTCTTTTCAAAAATAAAATAAAATAATCCAAAAAAAAGTTGCAACAAAGTTTGTGAAAAATTTGGTAGCCCTACCAAATTTAGTGAAATTTCTAGATTTAGCAATTCTATTTAAAATATTCTCTCTCTCTTTTTGGTTTGGTAGTGCTTCTAATTTAGCTACAAAATGTCAAATTTGGCAACATCTTGAGATTTTGTAGTAGTTTCACCAAATTTAAATGTACATAACTTTTTTAGAAAATTCAATTTGTCACAAGTGTTGTTGAGTAATCCTAATTTGTTGAAATTTTGGGCTCATATGGAGTCCTTTTTAGGTACATTTTTTAAAGTGCATAACTTTTTATGTAATTCTTATTGGTGCTATCATCTTGTAGTGAGTATGAGAGAAAAATGTACTTACAACATGTATCATTATTTTGACATATTTTGGAAATTTATTGCATAGATCATAGTTTAAAATTTTGTATGTTAATCAGAACTTGATCCAGTCTAATTATGGAAATTGTAATAATTGAAATTTAAATTCCTCTTATCTTTTTCTTTGCAAGTAGGAGTTATAATTGTACTAAGCATAAAGTGTCAAGTCACTTGTTGGGGGAGGTGGAGGGCAGGTAAGGGTCTTTAATTCAGTGAATTTGGGGGCAGGGCAGGGGGGGGGGGCTGTGTTGTGTGATTGTACTTTGAGTTCTCTTTTATGTTCTTCAAATTTCAGACACGGTTCATCTTAAGTTTCCTCTTTTAAATCCACATAGCTATGCAACAAGGAATACAAATGCATGGAATAAAATAATTGAAAGGGGAGTAATTCACTATATTGATGGATCAATACTAGAACCAAGATATTCTAATTTGAGAATGAATTAGGTCATTTAAAGTATTATGGATCTTGGAACTCTAAGAAAATATGTATATGTTGATCTTATCTCTCATATTGAGCAGTATGAAGTAACTAAGGATACTTGGGATAAAATTGCTCAATTATATGGAAAAATTAACAATATTAGAGGATATAAACATGATAATGATCTAACTAATCTAGATCCTAATAATTTTGATACAATAAAAGAATATGAAATAAGGAAAATTAAATAAGAGCACAAGTAAAATATTTTGTAGTTGATAATTGTTCTTCAATTTGTTAGACATGCTTTCTTTAGAGTAGGCAAAATTTTCTTATAGTTTCTAAACTTATCAATTCACTATGGGGAGTGCCTATACTACACCATCATTTGATTCATTCAAAAATGTATTTATGCTTGAATAATAAAATTTGATCACGATGGGTATTCTCAATCTATCCAAGTCATAAGCTTTGGTGGCTAGTAATGAGATACAATACAACAAGGAACATAAGAAATCTAAGGACAAGACTAAGAAGAGTGCAAAATCCACATCTAATTCCAGTAGAGAATCTAAAAATCCTTTCCTAAGGAGTAATAATAAAAAATAGAGAAACCTACTTGTGCATATTGCAAGAAGATATGACATTAATAATACTATTTCTATAAGAAGGATATTGATGAATTGAAATATCTTCTTGAGAATAATAGAATTGGTTTGGCTTCCTAAATGTCAACTTCACATTCTTCTAAATAAACAAAGCATTATAAAGAAAAGAGTCACACTTTTGGGACAAGTAAGAATTGTAAGGAAGTTAAGTACAGGAACAACCTGCTACACTAACCTTGAGGAGAGGGTAATGTAAAAAATTTCTCTAATATTTATAATAGTTACAAAAACTTAACAAAAAAACATAAAATAACATGCATACCACAACACGGTGATTTATGTGGGAAAACCACCTTTGGAAGAAAAACCCCACACTCTAAAAGCTACTCAATATATTATTCAAAAATCAATAATATGTATTATAATATACTTGTAGAGAAAGCTTCTCTCAAGAGTATTACCAACCAGAGATCCAGAGGTAATTGAATAACTATAAGTCTCTTACGCATACCCTCCATCTCACACACCTAATATAACATGCTTCTTCATGTTTTAATGGTTTGATTTATTAGTCCCTGCCTACATACAAGCAAGGAACTAATATTTTTGGTCGAGCTCTTGACTATTAATTTGTTCAATTAAAAGATAAAATTTTCACTTTTTCCTATAATTTGATGTGTCTACATTTTATTATGCTTTTGAAAATGTGTTGTGGATACCTATTACACACACTTCAATAGATCATTTCATGGTCAATTATGAAAACACCTAATCTATGAAAATAAGGGAAAATTGACTAAAGTCAATCTATTTCCTTCTAGTAGGAAGGAGTTTGAGTTTTCTCTCAGCTCATCGCAAACCTAGTGACTTGACATGTTCTAAACGAAGGATTTAAGAAGATGAATTAACCTATATGATATGCAAGTGTAAATTACAGTTAATCCGATAACTTATCTATGATTTATTTTAATATCCAAAACCAAGTGTGCTCTAGATTATGAAATTGAAAAGCTTTGCAAATAAATTAAAGAACCTAATCAACAATGCTAACTGATTAAAGATAAAATGATTAAATGCTCAACAATGCTAAATGCTCAAAGTGCTGAAAAACCTGCAGAATAACAATATTATAAAATTCAGATCATTTGTGAGGAAATGAAGCTCATTTTTATAGAAAATCTCTTTCAAATCGACAATCAAGATTGAAAGTTGAAGAACGAACGAGATTCAATTCGAAGAAGCACAATCCATGTGCACGGGAGATGATTGGTTGAGAGAGTTAGTTGATTGAACTTACTTATCAATCATTTAGGAAACTTCCAAAATCAGTTTTCAATTAACTGAATTGTTTCCAAAATGAGAAATAGAAAAGAATTAGTTAATTGAACAAAACATATTTGTTTCTAATTTGATATTTAGTGAACTTAAATGATGACATAATACTCATTTTTTAATATTTAAATGATTTTAAATGCACTTTAACTCAACTTATTAATTTTAATTCCTTTTTGAATTTTAATTAATAGCTTAGCAATTTATTTAATCAATATATTAGAATATTAATTAAATAAATAACATAAGATTTATTTGCCAATGTTTTGTGATTTTAGGAATAACTCATTAATCAAGTGCGATAATAGATTGGACCTAGTGGTTTAGGTCAAATTAGACTGGAGATGATGATCATTGCCTTTAGGTTTAGGACTTAGGATTATCAATATTAGGGTTTTCTTGATAGGAGATCGAGATTGGGGGTCTATGGTTTAGATGACCATTTTTAGGTCATTACATTTGCCCCTCTTTGAATTGATGTGTGATCAATGCATTGATTCAAAGACTTGTTAGTGATGAGACAAAGAATAGTTTGATTTGAAGTGATGAAAATGCTCTTTCAAAGAAGATCAACTCTAAGCTTAATTGGACAAAGATTGATCAAAAGATATAGAACAAAATACTCAATTTGATTTGAAGCGATGAAACTGAACATTTGTCAGGAACTCTTGAACCTTTTGATTGGTTTGAATGAATAACCAGTTTTATCTGAACTGATGAAACTAATTACCATTAAGAGATTTGACTAGAAAGAATTGACATGACTTGAAGTGATGAAGCCAATTTTGATCAATTTATCTAGTTTCATAAATGAATGACTCGTCTAAGACCGATCTGTCTGGTTTCGAGTGTATCCATCAATGTATAAGATGATTGATTAGGTTGCTTTTGATTAAAGAAAATATCAATTTGATGTGATGTGATGAAGCTGAGATTCCCCAAGTGAGGGGGTCTTGATTGATGATAATGTGATCACTGAATTGTTGATGTCAATCCTGCCCCCTCAAGAGTGAAATTGAAATATGGCTAGGTGCCACTGTGATCAGAAGCAAATCGATTGATTAAACTGATGTCAGAAGAAACTAATCTAATTTAGAAGAGGTTGAAAGTGTTTAGGGCCTAATCTACACTTGTTTCAAGGTTTAGTTGACCAATTTTGACCAAAATTTTGGTAGGGTTGACCAATTTGACCAAAATTATGATACTAGATTGCTTGGAAGAAAAAAATGAGAGATTTCCATTGGTACTAAATCCAGAAAGATTGATTGCACAAGAAGTCAATTGTGGTTGAATAAAAAAGTCAATTATTATATTTGACAAGTAAAACGATCTCAAATTTCAATTTCGATCCCGAAAATGGAATCAGGATGGTTGAAAACTTTTAACATTTCTTGTATGAAATTGTTGTTATCATCACAGGTACTCGATTATGTCTTTATCGACATGAAGCTTGACCACTTGACAACAAGAAGATGGATCAATTGGAGCCTTGGATACTTCACATTGGAGAGAGGGATAGAGAGATTATGCAAATTAAAAACCATGCAACTAAAAATGTCGAACTAGCATTAATGCAACCTAGGACTTAGTCATTGGGTTTGAGCTTTAAAGTTTTCATCATCGAGCGTTTGGAACATCAAAGTTGATACAACCCTTACTGGTGCCACTACAACCATAAGGATATGAGTATGAATTTTATTGGACAAAATGTGGGAAAGCAATGTAAGCATCGAGGTATTAAAGCTAAAATGACATGAACATTGTTTCTAGTTGATGTTACAAGGGTACACCAGTATCGAGACATTCAAAGCCAAGATAACCATGAGTGCGATCTTGCGTAAATAGGTAGATCAATAATAGTCAAGGAGATAGTTTTGACCTCACCTTGGCATGCAAGTAAATAGAGTTAAGGGATGTGAGGCTTTTCCACCTAAAAGAAGAAGCTCTTATCACACACACTTAGTTTATTTGATGTATTAGAATCTCCAGGACCACACCACCAAGCAATAGACAAAGAAAAGATTAGTGAAAATCAATGAGAACAAACAACACACAAAGAGAAGTGCAACATACTTCATCAAGTTATAATATTTTTAGATGTGTACATATATGAGGTGTTGAGAAACATAGTTGTGCTTGTGAGTGCATTATGTTTAATTGTTATCAATATATTTTTTAAGGCATGTTATCCAATGTGTGTTGAGAAACACAGATGTATCCAAATAGGTAGTGTTGATAAACACTTTTGGATTGGGGTGTTGAGAAACACTTGTTGTGTTATTAGCAAAGTATCCTTCAGAAATGACAAGATTACTGACTCTTGTTTGGTTCAAAAATGTGATCAAATTGGGGACCCATGCCCCCTAGGGTAAAAGTACAAACCTGTGTCACACTTTTATAAAGGAAAAGGACCACAGCATGCAAACTGTTCAACTTTAACAACATAAAAAGTGGCATTTGTATTTAGAATTTGAGGATGATGTAAACTGACGAGGTGTGTAAAAATGGATGAAGTTTATGCCTATAATTTTTTTTTAAAAATTTGAACAAGAATTGACATAGTTTTTAAATTTTTAAAGTCCATTTTTCAATTGTTGAAAACTGCTAAAAATTTGGGGTCTGGTTCCCACCAAACAAGTATATGCAAATAATATATTTTTTCTCTGATTTCAAAATATGTTATAGATAAAATGTATAGCTAGTACAGAAAAGAAGAAAGATTGGTTTTCAATGTATATTTTCTCTGTTATAGCTTCTCAAAGTTGAACTTATCTAAAATCAACAGTTTTCATCTCCCACCAAATTTCCGCTATCAAATCTACACCATTCAGAAAAAAATTTACATATTCTTGAAGAGGACTCTCTCCTCTAGTGTTAAATATAAATTTTAAATTATTTTATATGATTTACTATTTATTTATTTATTTATTTGAAGCAACATCTTCTAGAATGTTAAAATACCTTCTTGTATTTTGAAATTATAATATATTAGATCTAATCAAAATACTATAAACTTTATATTACATGAATCTTGACTCTGAGCTCTACAAAAGGGTATTTTTTATATTTTTTAAAAATATCATTAAAAAGAGTAGGGGTTATTTAAACATCTATTTTCTGAAATAATTTTATTTCTTTGGTAATTGGTATAAAACATGCATTTAATATTCATTTCCAATTGGAAAAATTTAACCACTTATCTAGCTTAGCTAGAATGAATCTAGCTACACCATATGTTTGACGAAAGTTAATTTTTATTTAGAAATACTAAAATTTAGCTGTGCTAGTAAGTGGTTGTGAAACGTGACACAACTTTGTGCTTTTACCCCCTAGTAGAAAACTCAAATTGCGATGACTGAATTGACTCATACTACTAGGACAAAGCCAATTTGATTGACCCCAAACTATGACTCTGGATCAGTTTCAAGCCAGGAGGGTTCTCAGAAGAACCAGAGTATCATGAAAGTGATTGAAAGCTATGCATAAATTGAAGTGAAGGGATTTCCAAGACTGAGAATTGGTAGATAGAGCGCTTGAGTGCAAGAGGTGTCTGTTTACCAAGTTTTCATCTACTTGGCAGAGATTCTATTTTTTCTACCAGGGCGCCTGTTTACCAAGTTTTGAATGAGGCACTTTTTCTCTTTTTTTATTTATTTATATTTATAAAGGCACCTGTTACCAATTATTCACCAGGATGATCATTTTTTTAGGACTTTTTCCAATTTTTCGCTTTTCTTCAGGACATTTTTCACTTTTTCTGTCTTTTTCATATTTTTAGAGATTACTCATTCTCAAGCAAGATCACATTGTTTTTCCCTCGCTGTCTAGCAAGGTAGAGGACATTACAAATGAATTAGAAAGCTGATGTATGAGGAGAATAGACAATTATGGATGAAGAGGGTGAATGCAACCCTCAAGGACAGTCTCCTCAAGATTATCTATGCTAGGGGAAAAAGAATATAGAAATGTAGGATCATGGAGCAGTTCTAGATAACTTATAGGATAATTACCTGATGTCATGGAAAGCATGTGGTTCAAAAGAATGGATACGTTAAGAAGTTTTTGAGAAACTATTTTGCATTTTTTGTTCTTCATTTTTATCAAGACCAAGGGGTCAATTAGATAGGATAGTGATGGGATAGAACAATTGGGATAAGGGGTGATGGAGGTATAAGTTAATGTTTTGGGATTAGTGCAAAGGATGTTTATGGATAGTGAGTATTTAATTGGGATAAGCAAGATCACGATAGGGTACCGTGGATGAGAGAAAGTGAATAGGTTGATTGAAAGGATAATGAATGTTAGAATACACGATACTCATAGATATGCTCAACCTTGTCAAGATCACCAGAAGGAACATGGATGCTCATGGGCTAGCTGGATGTAAGATGTGATGGATAAGATGACATGGAAGGAACTTGCCCCCAAGTGAAGAGTACAAGTAGGAGGAATTATGCATGATGTATGTTTGCTAGGTTTTCATCGTGATACTTGTCCAAGGTGCCACAAGAATTGGTTTTCACCATAGGATGGATTTATTTCTCTTTACTCTTTCTACCAAGGCACCTGTTTACCAGCTTTTCACCAAGGCACTTTTTTCTTTCTTTTTTTTGTATTTTTCTATTTTTTGGAAGAGAATCAAGCCTATTACTCTTTGGATAGTTCTCCTTTGAAGGATGTCTTATGATAGGCCAAGGCCAGAATGTATGCTCAAAGATCCTAATAGGGTGATGGTAGGGAATGAAATGGATGATAAGGGAGATGGTAGCCAAGGATTTATGCGATTGATTGGATAAGAGGAATGGAAGGATATGGGATGGATGGATAGTAGGTAGGTGTGGGATATTAGATAGGGCATTGAAAGGTTTGTGTAGGGGTAGATGAAAATGGTGATAAGATCAACATTAACACACACCTTGAAGGGTAGTGGACGGGTGGAGGAAAAATGGATGGAATAACTTGAGGCTTTGTTGTATGAGTGGATATGGATATTAGTACACAAGGACCTAAGATGGATGGAGAAGAAGGTAAAGTATTCAAGGTAATGGATTTTGGGAGATGAGGACCCAAAATAGATTTAGAAGATGGGATATGTTTAGATGGAGATGAAGTGGAAGACTTTGGAAGCTTGGATGCCAACTCTAATTTTTCATTTTTGTTCAAGTGTTTTAAGAGAGACTTGGGAATCCACATAACTTTCAATTTTCCTTTGCTATTGATGAATTAGAAAACAAATTTTCGATGATGGATTTAGGAACCCATATTTTCTTTGATTTTCTTCTTTTCTTAGTGGACCCTTGCGGTATATTGAATATTTCATTTTTCTTTGTAGTCACATGTTGATTAGATGGGACATGGGGATCTTCATATGGAAGTGGATTATTGTATTTCTGATTTTTTTCATTCTTCATCCAAATTTCTTCCTGAAGGATTGGGAATTGTGGATGAATAAGGCTGATATGGCTAGTTCATATGGATGGGTTGATATGGAAGGTCAAGGATGGATGTATTTGTGGATCTTGATAGGAGATAGGGTAACCGAATGGAAAGCTAGGAGTGATGGATATGTTGGATGGAGGGATGTAAGGACCCAATAGAGATGGAAGGTTTGACGACTTCTTCTTTGGGATATAGGGGCCAAAGATGGATTTGGAGGATGGAGAAGGTTGATTCTTATGTGAAAATGGAGGGAAATAAGATATGGAAGGGATATAAACATCTATAGACTGATTTTCATGACCAAGGCTCTTTTCTTTAGCATTCATCTTTATACCAATAGGTGCATGAGTAGCTTTGATAGGAGAAACTGAAGCTTGATGGGATTTATTGTTATGCAAGGGATTTAGAGGAATGATGGTTTCTTGAGGTGGATATGGAAGAGCATGACAAGGAGATGATGGGATGGTTTGATCTTGACAAGAATCTATAGATGGTGTACATAGGGTACCTTTCCATTGATTTTAAATAGGCTCATTAGAGATGGTAGA
Organism: Thuja plicata; assembly: GCA_018584345.1. Classification (NCBI taxonomy): domain Eukaryota; kingdom Viridiplantae; phylum Streptophyta; class Pinopsida; order Cupressales; family Cupressaceae; genus Thuja; species Thuja plicata. Next base: position 2,261,901 of record MU226572.1, on the reverse strand, counting down.
AAGGATATCTTGATCTTGCTTGGGAGATGGATAAGATATATGAGGTGTAAGAGTGGCTTCTAGGAAGAAATGTAGGGGGATGAAAAAATCATCATGGGACTCTTGAGATATGTAACTTTGGAAAAATATTGGATAAGGATGGATGGTATCTTGATCTTGATCATTACTGATATCTTTTTTCTTGACACTTTGGATTGTCCTCCTGACATGGAGCCACTTCTAAGGATGAGGTAGGATTTTTGATATGTATAAGGTATTCTTGATGGGCTAATGGAAAATCATTTAGAATAGGCCTAATAGTCATTGAAGCACCTAATATATTGGGATCTAGAATCCTTAAAACATGGAATTGATTTGTAGAAGAATGAATATTAGCTTGGGTTTCTTTCAGAGAAAGCCTTTGAGGGTAGACATAGTCATCATTAGGCTTAGTCTTTGATAGAGATGGTGTGGCTGGTTGTGAAGCTTTAGGAGATGGAGGAATGGTTGAAGAAGTTAATGTGATATGTGAACCATTTCTAGACATGGATTCCTAATATTGATCATGCTTGAGATTAGATGAATCATTAGGATTTTCCACTTTGATTATGTCATCATTAAGAAGATCTTGGATTTTATGTTTCAAGTCCATGTAATCTAAATTTTTATTTTGATTGTGTCGATGATATGCACAATAGGTACTCAAAAATGTCAATCCACATGATGTGAGTTGAAGCAATGTGATTATATTATGCTCAAGAAGTACTTCCAATGTTGATTCATAAGATTGTCCTAAAGGAGTAAATATTCTCTCTAAAGGATAACTAGACTCTTCTTGACTTGTAATGTCTTCCTCTTGCAGATAGAGAAGACTTTCAACTAACTTTTTCATAGCTTCCTCTTCACTTTCTTGATCAAAGATAGGATTGTCACACTAGGATTTATCCATATTGGAAGGCAGTGGAGAGATGTGTAAATCATGATCATATAGAAAAGGATAGATTGATCGTAACAAATACCCTTGTCAGGTTGTATGTCTTTCTTTTTTCATTTCTTGGATTTTAGATTTCAAAGATTGAATTTGTTTTGATATAGTTATAATAAGAATATCTTCTTTGTCATTGTTAAGACCACACGGTTTAGCCCAATTGTTTTAGCCATTGTAATATTTTCTTGACGTGTTGAAGTAAAAATTGATGTGTTGATTAAGTCCAAGACCGATGATAGTGACAAAAGGATAATGTCCAACTGAGAATGAGTAGAGACTCTGATCTTGAGTCAAGGTTAACGAACCCGCACTCACAACTTAGAATAAGGACGGTGCATAAAAAATACAATTAAATTGATAGTGATGGACTAATAAATGGACTAGCACAATGACTCCAAGATTTGTGATAGCACAAGTTGGACTAACAACTGATTACAAACAAGGAAAAAACTAGAAGAAGCTCATTGTTTTGAAGCAAAATTTTAGGAAACAGAACATAATCTAACCAGAGACTGGGAACATAGTAAAAATTAGATCAATCAATGACTTTGGAAAAAAATTTCAAAATCAATACGAGTAGATGTATACTCGTATGAGCATTCCCCATAGGTAATATGAGAAACTAGGTTTCTCATGCGAGGATGCATACGATAGAGGATGAAAGATAAAAAATTGCAAGTATTGCACATGATCGTACGAGAACTCTCACTGGGTGATACGAGTATTCTCACCATATGGTATGGGTAAATAAAAATTGGATCTTGTCTCATATGAGTCAAGATGAAGGGTCACATGATAAAACAATTTTATGCCTCGATTTTTTAGTTTTCCAGTTTTTTTTTTGATGTTGATGTTTGAATATTTTTTTTTTAATGATTTTTATCTATTGTTTAGTTTTGTGGTTTTAGAAAAGGATAAGAAAGAGCTAAGCGATGAATAAGGGTTTTGAGGTATTATCATTGTTTACAATGGTTTTATTTGGATTAATTAATGCTCCATTATTTTTTATGAGTTTGATGCATGGTGTCTTTCTCACTTACCTATATCGCTTTGTTGTATTTTTCCTTGATATTTTGGTCTATTCGAGGATCATAGAGGAGCATGAAGAGCATTTGAGATAGGTGTTACAGTGCCTGTGGGACAATCAACTATATGCTAGCTTGGCTAAATGTGATTTCTTTTAGACCAAGATTAAGTACTTGAGATTTGTGATTTCTGGTGAGGGGATTTTACTTGATCCCTCTAAGATACATGTGATTATGGATTTTTCAGCACTGACTAATGTGACAGAGGTTAGCAACTGTAAGAAATGAGTTGAGTAATTGAGAGGGGAGGGGTGAATCAGTTACCACAAAAACAAATCCAAGTCCCTTAGATGTCTTAAACAAATCAGTCACTGTTGCTCAGTTAACATAGATATTTCACTGTCACCCAGTTAATGTAGCAAATCTTAAGATATTAACTTTGATTATCTTTAGTAATTAATTGTAGAAACTAAACCATAAAGCAAATGGAATGTACACAGATAACACCAAGTTTTAATGTGGAAACCCAATATGGGAAAAACCACCAATAACAATTAGTCATTGTTTTTCACTCTTCTGAAGTGAGCCTTGTTAGGAGCCAACCCTGTTAAAGGTTAAAATAACACACTGTTAGGTGTGACCTGGTTAGAGGATTTAATCACCCTATAAGGAGTGGCCTTGTGAGAGTTATTCAAACACTTCAATGTAGAAATGTCACCTTGTTAGAGGATTTACAAAAGACTGTTAAGTCTACTCTGTTAAGATATTTTAATCACTACTACAATTGTTAGAGAGTAACAATTGATTGACCTATTTTGATAAGCAACTATCTTTGCTGATTTAGATCTCTATTCTAGATTGAATACTTGATCCTCACTGATTGGATATTCTATTGCAGTCCTCTATGTTATGTCCTCAATCAGAATCCCATCTGATTTTGCCTTCACTCTTCATATCACACTTCACTATTTTCTCTCACAATTCAATCCAAAATTGACCTCACATATATATGTTAAGCCTTGTCAAGTCGGCCTTGATATCCTTCAAAATAAAAAATAAAACTCATGTTTGTCAGATGCATATAACTAACTATCCATAAAATATAATCCACTATTAGTCGGCTGACACTAACTATTTTTCTCGATCAATACTGAAATCTTTCAATGCCTAACCAAAACTACAATGCCTGAATGAACTCGGTTAGAACTAAAAACACTTTGGTCATCTTCAATGCCCAAGAGAGCTCAGCAGACACTGACTGTGCTTGAATAGGATTAGACATTTGTGTAAACATCACTATACTTGTGTAAACATCAATGACAATACACAATTGAATAATTGTCATCAACAATCTCCCTCTTTTGAATTGATGGCAACACAACACGTCATAAATCAAAGAATTATAGAGAACAAAACATAAGAATGAAATATTATTAATGTCCTTAGCTTCATTCTGATTCTCATCCAATTTTATTAATGTCTTTAGCTTCATTCTTATTCTCATCCAAAACTCCCTCAAACACTGAAATACAGATCTCTCCCTCTTACATTAATCTTTGTCTCTAATAAAGTTCTCCCTCTGTCATCAATCTCTCCATTAGTAATCTCTCCCTCTTTCACTGATCATATAGTAATCTCTCCCTCCATCATGAATTATTATGACATACAATAATCTCTCCCTCTTTGACAACCAATGCCAAAGACACCAACTGACATTTCCAATGAAATTGTAATGTACACGTCTATACTGATTCATATGCAATAAGCTCTAAATATCTGCATCAACATGTCAAGTTTGTTCTGTAGCTCAATTGATGCATCACTAAATTGTGTTTTAGTGAGCCTCAGTTAGGTGAATTACCCATATATTTCCTCTAAGATACAAAAATGCATCCTTAGGTAGCGGTTTTGTGAATATGTCTGAAATTTATTTTTTGGCATTCACATATTCCAATCTTACTTCTTTGTCCTGAACCAATTCCCTCAAGAAATGATATTTTATTGCAATATGTTTAGTCTTAGTATGCATCACAGGGTTCTTTGAAATGTTAATAGCACTGGTGTTGTCACAGTAGGTAATGACCGGTTCTGTGATTTCTACCTTCATACATGACAACAATTGTTTGAACCATATGATGTTTGAAAAATTCACTGCTGCAGCAACATATTCTGCTTCTTCTATAAATGAGAAATGTAGTTTTGTTTCTTGCTTATCTAGGAGACTAACCTCTTTCCAATAAATAGTGCTCCACCACTTGTGCTCTTTCTGTCATCAATGCTTCCTTCCCAATCAATATCCGTAAAATTCTTCATATCAAAGTTTCCTCCTTTCTTATACCATAATCCATAATCTCCAGTACCCTTAAGATATCTTAGAATACTTTTGATAGCCATCAAATGATTCTCTTTAGGATTAGCTGAAAACCTTGCAACCATACTGACTGCTAATGCAATATCAAGTCTAGTGTGAACAACATATTGAAGTTTTCCAATCATGGATCTGTATGTAGTCTGATTTACCTCCTTTGAATCATCATCCTTAGATAGCTAATGTCCAGTAGGCATAGGCGTTCCAACTGGTCATGAGTCTTCCATCCCAAATTTCTTCAATATCTCTTTTATGTACTTAGAATGAGTAATGTAGATACCATCCTTCATCTGATAAACTTGTCAGCCAACAAATAATTTGATTTCACCAAACATAGACATCTCAAATTCCTTACTCATAGCTTCTGAGAATGCTTTGCATAAGTCATCATATCCAGTAAACAATATGTCATCAACAAATATTTCTACTAATACTATCTTGTTTTGAGGTCCTTCTTTGATGTACAAGCTACTATTGTCATTAGTTCTCTGAAATCCAATACTTATCAAGTAACCATGCAATCTTTCACACCAGGCTCTCGGAGCTTGATTCAGTCCATATAATGCTTTGTGTAATTTTAAAAATCATATTCCTTTTGTTAGGTTTTACAAAACCTTCATGTTGCTCAATGTAGACTTCCTCTTCAAGAATTCCATTCAAGAATGTAGATTTTACATCCATTTGATATACCTTGAATCCTTTATGTGCAGTCTATGCCAGAAGAGTTATGAATCCTTCAAGTCTTGCAAGAGGAGAAATTTTTTCTCCATAGTCAATACCCTCTTCTTGAGCATATCCTTTACATACTAGTCTAGCTTTGTTTCTGGAAACTTCACCTTTCTAATTCATCTTGTTTCTGAAACCCACTTAGTACCAATCACACTCTTTCCTTTTGGTCTAGGTACAAGAGTCCAGGTTTTGTTCTTTTCTATCTACTCAATTTCTTCATTCATTTCTTCAATCCAATTCTCATCATTCAATGCATCTTTAACAGTTCTAGGGTCAATTTCACTAATTAAACATGCACCTTTTATTTTGCTCCTTGTCATTACACCTTCTATCTTATCTCCAATTATTTTTTTAGGTGCATGATGCCTCCTAACATGTTTAGAAAGTACAAGATCCTTCCTCTTTGAGTCTGGGCTTGCTCCACTATGTTCACCATGCTCAAATATTCTATCATGTTCTTCTGTCTGATACTCATGTTCCACTATCTGAGACTCAGGTGTATCTATGTGTGACTTGATTACTCTGTCTATGACTCAAGTGTTTCTCTCTGTGACTCAATTTCTTCAGTCTAAGACCCGGTTCCCTCTGTTTGTGACTCGGTTTCTTCATTTAGAATCACTGGTTTCATAGGTTGCAACAAGGTTTGTGCAGATGAATTCAGTGGTTGACATGCTTGTTGTCCAAGCACCATTGCATGTGTCTTAGGTATAGTATCAGGTTCATAATACACAAATTTCTTGTAGTCTTCAAGCTCTTTACTACTCTACTCTTCATTTTTCTCTGCAAAATCATCACCCTTTACATGCACACTTTCTATGACTTTATGATTATTAATATTTAAACATTTATACGCTTTTCTTTTGCTAGAGTAGCCTAGGAATATACCTTCATCACTTTTTACATCAAATTTTCCATTTCTTGTTTCCTTCAAGATGTAGCATCTACTTCCAAATACTTTGAAATAACGAACATTAGGTTTATAGCCATACCATAATTCAAAAGGTGTCTTCTAATTACCTTTCTTTAGTTGAACTTGGTTCAAGGTGTGAATTATAGTGCTAATGGCTTTCTTCTAGTATTTGGTAGCAACATCCTTCTCAATCATCAAGGTTCTTCCACAATCCATAATGTATATGTTCCTTCTTTTTGCTTTACCATTATGTTGTGGTGTACCTGGGGCAGATACGTTTCTTTTGATTCCTCTTTCATTGTTGAACTCATTGAATTCATTAGAAATGAACTCTCCTCCTCTGTCAGATCTTAAGCATTTAAGTTTCTTTCCTGTTTCTTTTTCAACTCTGGCTAGGTACCATTTGAACTTCTAAAAGGCTTCTGATTTGTCTTTGAGAAACATAATAGTCATTATTCTAGAATTATCATCAAAAAATAGAATGAAGTATATCTCACCTATGTAACTTGTTATTCCAATTGGTCCACATAAGTCAGTATGCACCAATTCCAAGATTTCTTCGGTATTGTAGTTCTTTCTCTTGAAGTTAGTTTTTCCCATTTTCCCAATTTGACATTGTTTGCATATTGCTAGTTTAGGTTTCTTCAGAACATGAATGACTCTTACTCTTCTATTCTTACTTATGTTGATTAGGTTGTCAAAGTTTTCATGACATAACCTTTTATGTCATAACTAGCTTTCTTCTACTTGTGCAATAAAACATGAACTTTCATTGAGATCAGGATAAAATAGATTACCTTTTGTTTTCCTGTCAGTTCCAACTAGGTTTCCTCTACCATCCAGGAGCTTGGCCTTACCATTCATGAATTCTACCTTGAAACCAATGTTATTTAGTTGTTCCACACTTAGTAGATTATGCCTTAGTCCTTCAACCTAGTAAGCATTATCAAATTTGATTCCTTCAGTAAGAGCAATACAACCTTTACCTTTTACATAACAGGGTTCATCATTCCCAAAACTAATAATCCCACCATCATAATGTTCAAGATGTTCAAATTTGGTTTTATCACTAGTCATGTGGTGAGAATAACCACTATCAATTATCTAGGTGTCATTCTTGCTAATATGAGAATATAGTGTTATCTTTTGATTGTCTTCACTATCTGACTCATCCTTAATAGCAATTTAAACCATTTCACCTTCATCTTCATCACTATCATAATCTTTAGCAATATAAAAAGATTTCTTACCTTTGTCCTTGTAACTCTTGTAGCTTTTGTAATCTTTAGAAGTAATGTGACCAACCTCATCACATGAAAATCAAATCAAGGGTATTCTTCCTCTGTATTGTCCTTTTCCTTTTGCAGCTCTCCTTGAAAGTAATACTTCAATGATTTCCAGATCCTCATCATCAGAATCATCATCATCATCATCACTATCACTATCAATTTGTTTTCCTTTCATCTTTCCAAGGTTTAATTTAGCTTTGAATGCTGACTCAAGATTCCTAGGATTAGGAGAATAATTGTCAAAGTTATCCAATTCAAAAAATGATAATCTTCCAATCAATCCATCTAGAGTTATACCATCACTGCATCTCATCTCTTGAATAGCTGAAACTCTAATTGCATAGATAGGAAGTAAAGTTCTCAATACCTTGCTAACCACTATTGTGTCTTTAATCACTCCATCGGTAGCTCTAATGGCACTGACACTTTTCTTGATTCTTTCACTGTATTTGTAATGTCCTCTCCTTCTTTCATTTTCATCATATCAAATTGACCTCTTAGACTTTCTGCTTTGGCTCTCTTTACATTTTCATCTCCTCCATAGATACCATGCAGTTTGTTCCACATATCAAATGTAGTAGGGCAGTCCTTGAATTCATCAAATTTGGAATAACTGAGTGCAAAGGCTATATCAATCATCATTATGTTATGATACTTCATTTCCACCATCTGATCCACAGACATATGTCTCAGTGTTTCCACATACTTATGATCCAGGAATTGCAAACCAGTATCTCTAATAGTAGATAGATGTATCTGTTGTCAAGTTGACTTCCTAAGGAAGCATGACTTATTTTGTGTTGTCAATCATGGTAACAAAGTCATACTAAGTTTCTTTCAAAGATAGCTTAGAAGATAAAATGACTAAGTATAAAAAATAGGACAGACAGAGAGATACAGAGATCAACACATCAGTGCACATGTTACAGATCACACTAGAGCATGTGTGCTTAGGTATATACTCTATGGTGTATATACATGCTATATCCAAATGCGCAGAGTACGGAACATCAGTATGGAAAAGTTACAACCAGATTAGTAGACCTACAGTCCAGGAAATAGAGCATGGAAGCTGACTACAGTTTTGATCAGCGTGAATGATTTTGTAATGTAATGGTTAAGTGCCTTTAGTTATAAGTTTATATTAATGTAATTAATGTTGTAGTAAACACGCTTTAGCCAAATTGTTCAGAAGCATTGTATATTTTTTTTAGGGCCGACTAGTGATATGTTTTGGGTTACACCTATTTGGATTTGAAGATATAAGTATGTAATGTAATGTAATGTTACAAGTGTCGATTATTATGCAAGAGGAAGTTATAGAGGGACAGTACAATGAAGTCAGTATATGATATAGCTCTTTAAAGGAGTAAGAGCATTGACGCATACACAGAACTGATTAGACAACAGTGTCATCATAGAAGTTCATTTTTGATATAGTGCATATCAACACTCAGAGGGTTGTAGCCTTCATCTATTGGACAGTGAGCCTAGGCAGTGAGCCATATACCTTTAACAAGGTTTTGTGAAAGACTCCTAACAGGGTCAGACCTTTAACCAGGTCATTGTACTCAATTTGTAAAGACTGCTTCTAACAGGGCAAAGGAACTTTAACAGGTTCATTATACCTAGTACAATATTTGTGGGTACTAATCCCCATCATAGTTTTCCTCTAATCAAGGTTCTCTATAATCATATCATGTGTTATGTGTTCTTGTGTTATGTTTCTTTTGTTTCACATTTGATATATGTTTAATTGGATAAAATATAATAAATAGATAAACACTGATTCACCCCACCCCCCTCTCAGTGTTTCTAACAATTGGTATCAGAGCTCTGGTCCTCTAAAAGAAAGTTTAACCACTTGAGGAGATCATGGACTCAGCCGAAGCAAAAATTTGAAAAATAATCTTGAAGCAGCTCTTGAAGATCTTGATAGATCTGAGAAGGAAAATGAAGAACTAAGATTAGAAAATGATGGCTCTCAAATACTTATTAAAAGGTGAAGAAAAGATTTGAAAGATTGCTCTACAAGTGATCTAGGACAAATGGTCAAAAAGCTTAATGAAGAAAATAAATCTCTAAAGGATAAACTTGAAGATCTGGAGGAACAACTTACAGATAGCCAGAACACCTTTGAAGACAAGACCAAAGAAAGAAAGCAATTGGAAGATGAAATTTTAAAGGCAAACATGAAAGTTTTGGAATTGGAAAACATAAAGAAGAAGTTGGAATCTGAATTAACAGAAGCAAAGGATAAGATTGATAAACTTCACACAAGTTCTGATTCACTTCAATCTCAGATCAATTTACAAAGGAAAAAAGCTGATACTACTGGTCTTGGATTCAGTATAGCACAAGATGAAGTCAAATCATCACAAGAGAGAGAGAAAACACTTGAAGCACCTTCAGAAGTAAGGAAAGTTGAAAAAGTTGAAGATACTACAGAGGTTATATCTGAACCACCTAAAAGGGAAATCAGACAAGTTAACAAAACTTGTTATGCATGCAACAAACATGGTCATTTGGCAAGAGATTGTAAAGAGGTAAGACCTTTCAATGGTTACTGTTATTTATGCAATAAGTTTGGCCATAGGGCTATACATTGTAGAACAAGTCATAAAAATCAACATCAGCAAAATCACAGAAGTATAAACCAAAACAATCAAAGAAATCAACTCTCAAGAAATTTGTAGAACATTACATGTCAGATATGCAACTACAATGGACATATAGCAAAGCAATGCAACATGATGAGAAAGAACATCATACCTCCTATCATTTGTCACACATGTGGAAAGGTTGGACATATCTCAAGATTTTGTAGATTGAAAACTCAGAAGCAAGATGAACCTAAAAAGTCACTATTTGAAGAAAAAGGAGAAGTCAAGTTTGTCAAAGCAAATGAAGATTCAAGAAAAATTTGGGTTGAAGTAAAGAAGGACAAAGATGTTGACAAAGTAGTTGATGCATCCATAGTGGACGCACCATCTACTTCTGCTTGAATAGACCTTCTTGGTCTTAGGGGGAGCTATTCTAGCTCAGAACCCCTACGCAGTTGGTGTACTCACTTTTGAGTATGTGCCTTTGGATTCATGGTTAAAAGCATAGATTACAGCTATATGCATTCACACATTATCTAAATTGCATCAGGATCAAAGTTTGAAAATCTCTATGTATGGTTGCAAGCATTAAATGCAGTAGATTATATAAAAAGAAATTCACGGTTGATCATTTTCACATTTACATTCGAGAGCACAGAAATTGAAGAGCATTAGAGCACTAAGACATCAAAGCACGAAGGCACAATAGTTTCGCAGTTGGAGCAAATGGATAATTAGTTTGAAATGAAGCCCTAGCCGTCGCGCCGTTTCAAAATTTTGTGGAAACCCTACATAAGAAATCACCAAGTATGGCAACCCTAGTTGTGTTTGATGTAGCAGAAAGGAAGAGGTTTATATTTAAAAATCATCCATTCAAATCCATATTGGATGATGTGGAAGGGGCTTTCTCCAAAACCCCGCTTGGCGTTGTTCACGTGGAAGATATTCGCGCATACATTTATTGTAAGAAAGAATCATTAGGAGATGATAATATAGATTCTCACATGGCATCTATGTTAAATCCAAACTTCACATTCAAGAATGAGTTCATACACCTACAAGATAATCCTATTCTTGAGTATTCGAATGCGCATGAGTTTGAAGAACCAGAATGGGTAAAAATTCTGTTAAGCAGAATTCATGATGATCTCTTTTGGATTGGTTATGTTCTTGTCTGTATCACCACAGAACTAATCCATCAATTAACTGGACTTCCAATGACTGGACCAGTGTTTCCCACTAGTAAAGATGTCAAGAAACAAATTGAGAAAGTTTGTTTGTCCAGGAGTGATAAGTGCGGAATGACAGTTGACCCTATCAAGGAAGATGACATTAAACTCATGACAATGATACTTGGATACAAGTTTCATCATGCAAGTAGGTTGAATAGTGTCTCTATAGCAACAGTCCTTGTAGCTATCAGAATAGTGAAGGAAAACACCCAATACAACCTATGTGAGATCTTGCGCAGTCAATTGATTGACAATATCAGAATCATCAAGCATGATAGGAGAAAAACATTTAGGTTTGGATGTCTGATCATCTATTTGTATCACCATATAGCTGGAAAGGTTGCGGACCTTTATCTAGACAAAGGGAAACCTACAATGACTCAGATATATCTTAAAGCCATAGTAGACAGTAGTGCAATAGATACAATGGATATGGATATAAAGATATTCAGGGTCAAAATGCAGAGCAGGTTCAGACTATTTGAGAAGATAGTTGACAAATACAAGGATACAATATGCTTCATGGTAGAGACAGATTGCACATGCATGGAGGCTGTTGATCCTAGAACTAAGTGGATTAATCCAATAGGGTATGAAGTAGAAGACCATGTGTTAGAAGGATATGCGCAAGTCCTATTGTCAGCACCTAAAGACCCTAATGAACCTAGATGGGGCACTTATAGAGAAAAGGCAGACGAAGTGGACATTGAACTAAAACTTGCTGTTAATAAAAGGAAAGCATATAGAACTACATCCAACATTCTGAAAAATCATGGAGTCACTCAAGAATATCTTGACAAAGCCAGAGATGCCAAGATAGCAAAAGAACTTGAGAAATTTGAATAGATCTAGAAGAAGAAGAAAGTAGAGAGTACCTCTGTGCCTACTACCCAAATTGATCTAGATACATCTCCACCTTCTATACCTAGCACGAAACCTAGAGGAAGGAAGCAAGCGCCTACAAATCACCCATCCTCAAGAGCTACTCAGAGAAAAGCTAAGAATGTTCAAGCTCCACCTGAGGTAGGATTTAGACCTAGTCTAAATATTTTGATAAATAGGATTGTTAATGAAGGGATATTAGATACATTATCAAAAGTCTATGACAAGTATCAAGAAGTTGATAAGACTGAGATACATTATATGGTCATATCTCATATGATCAAGTTTAAGAAATCAGTTCTTGAACTTAAGACAGTAATGCCGGATCAATTATGGAACATATTGGAGATCATGAAAAGACATGCTATAGAAGAGGACATGAAGATTAGAGAAGAAACTTTGGATACTCTTCTTCTTGTTTGTTCACATGATGAGAAGGCTATTCTGTTAGATCTAGTGAAGCCTCATCTCTGAACTAAGACAAGGACTCTGCAAATTATGAACAAGGAGTATGAACAGATTGGTAAGGAGACTAAAAAGGCATTTGCACAAGTCTTTATGGATAGACATATGTATCCACCAATGACACCTACAACAAAAGTTACCCCAGCTCCTCCCAAACAGACTACAACTCCAGTAATTTAGATTGTGCCTATGACAGGTCCATAGGTCTTTGCGCCCACAGTGACAATAACCTCTAAGATAGCTAAAGATATAGAGGATACTATAGTAATTGGTAATGTAAAAATATCTATGATAGATTCTGATAATGATATGGATAAAGTTGATAAGGCATTTGTGAGCACTGAAGAAATGTGCACCGATGATACCTCTGCACAACAAGATGAAGTTCCTTCCATTGATCCAATAGACTTGGATAAGGAGAAAGATACTCAAGATAATGAATCACCAGTAAAGGAAATTCATGTCAAAAGTGAATGTGTAGATACAAGTCAGAATACTATTTTCTCACCATCCACTCAACCATCCACCTCATTATTGTCAAGGTTAACTCCTAACTCAGCAAGTTTGGATGCATGGGGAGAAGAAGACCTTATCAAGATCAGTGTCCTTTCCATGGAAAAGGAAAAATAGAAACATGTGATGAGGAACCCTCGCTTTGTGGAGTCAATAAATATTTTGAATGAGTTAGTTCCTGCTGATAAGAAAGTTGCTAAAGTTCAAAAAATTGAACATGTGGATAGCGTACTAACAAACTTCAAGGCACATCTCACAAGTCTAGTAGAATCAGCTACTAAGATTGTAGAAGAAGAATACAAGAAGGAGAGACTAAATGACTTGGTAAAGAACTTTACCTTAGATCTGAACTCCTTAAAGATTGGGTAGGCTATATTGAAGGAATTGGCAGATAAAGGAAAGAAAGTTATAGCAAATTGTATGGATAGAGTGAAGCTCACCTCTAAGCACACTAAAAAGATAGCAGAAGTAGAAGAAATGGTGGATAACATAAGAACATCAGTTGAAACCTTGACGCAAGATATGAACATATGTAATAATGTCTATCAAGGGCAGTTAGACAAAATTGAGAAGGCAAAGATGGAAATCAACAAGATAAGAATAAGGCAAACTTGCGCCATCTCTAGCAGTTCTTAATGAGAACATAAAATAGATTGATGCCACTATTGTGAAATATGATCAAGGTCCTTGCATGGATCTGATGAAAATGGAGAAACTGACATATGCATTATGTGCGCATCTTCAGATAGTTGATGCAATGAAAGTCTTTTGGCAGAAAGAGATTCAATCTCTTCAAGTTGTGTACCCAGAAGTTTGCATGGAGTAAGTATGTTGAAGACTTACAATTTTTGCACAACTTTGTCATTAATGTCAAAGGGGGAGTAGTATAGAATGTGTATATGCAGAGAAGTATATATGATATACAGTCATTTTTGTATGAAATCATTTCGAGTAACTTAGCCACATTCCTTTGTTGCCATAAATGACAAAGGGGGAGATTGTTGGAAAGTTGAATTCCTAAGGAAGCATGATTTATTTTGTGTTGTCAATCATGGAAACAAAGTCATACTAATTTTTTGTCAAAGATAACTTAGAAGATAAAATGACTAAGTACAGAAAATAGGACAGACAGAGAGATACAGAGATCATCACATTAGCGCACATGTTACAGATCACACCAGAGCATGTGTGCTTAGGTATATACTCTATGGTGTATATACATGCTATATCCAAACACACAAAGTACAGAACATCAGTACAGAAAAGTTACAGGCAGATTAGTAGACCTGTAGTCCTGGAAATAGAGCATGGAAGCCAACTACAGTTTTGATCAGCGTGAATGATTTTGTAATGTAATGGCTAAGCGCCTTTAGTTATAAGTTTATATTAATGTAATTAATGTTGTAGTAAACACGCTTGAGCTGACTTGTTCGAAAGTGTTGTATATTTTGTTTTAGGGCTGACTAGTGATATGTTTTGGGTCGCGCCTATTTGGATTTGAAGATATAAGTATGTAATGTAATGTAATGTTACAAGTGTCGATTATTATGTAAGAGGAAGTTACAAAGGGATAGTAAAATGAAGTCAGTATATGATATAGCTCTTTAAAGGAGTAAGAGCATTTGTGCATACACAGAACTGATCAGACAATAGTGTCATCACAACAGTTCATTTTTTATATAGTGCATATCAGCACTTAGAGGGTTGTAGCCTTCATCTATTGGATAGTGATCCTAGGCAGTGAGCCATATACCTTTAACAGGGTTTTGTAAAAGACTCCTAACAGGGTCAGACCTTTAACCAGGTCATTGTACTCAATTTGTAAAGACTGCTTCTAACAGGGCAAAGAAACTTTAACAGGTTCATTATACCTAGTACAATATTTGTGGGTACTAATCCCCATCAGAGTTTTCCTCTGATCAAGGTTCTTCATAATCATATCATGTGTTATGTGTTCTTGTATTATGTTTCTTTTGTTTCACATTTGATATATGTTTAATTGACTGAAATATAATAAATAGATAAACACTAATTCCCCCCCCCTCTTAGTGTTTCTAACAGTATCCTCATCAGATCTTTCCATGCATCGAAGTTTTCCTTGTTGAGCTTAGGGATCTCCCTTCTATAAGACATCTTTGATCTTTAGCTTAGGCCTTTAAAACTTCCATGTAAGCACTTGTAGCTCTGATACCAATTATTAGAAATGAGTTGAGTAACTAAGAGGGGAGGGGTGAATCAGTTACCACAAAAACAAATCCAAGTCCCTTATATGTCTTAAACAAATCATTTATTGTTGCTCGGTTAACATAGATATTTCACTGTCACTCGGTTAATATAGCAAATCTTAAGATATTAACTATGATTATCTTTAGTAATTAATTGAAGAAACATAAACCATAAATAAAATGAAATGTAAATAGATAACACCAATATTTAATGTGGAAACCCAATATGGGAAAAACCACCAATAGAAACTATTCATTGTTTTTCACTCTTCTGAAGTGAGCCCTGTTAGGAGCCAACCCTGTTAAAGGTTACAATAACACACTCTTAGGTGTGACCTGGTTAGAGGATTTAATCACCTTGTAAGGAGTGGCCTTGTGAGAGGTCTTCAAACACTTCAATGTAGAAATGTCACCTTGTTAGAGGATTTACATAAGACTGTTAAGTCTACTCTGTTAAGAGATTTTAATCACTGCTACAATTGTTAGAGAGTAACAATGGATTGACCTATTTTGATAAGAAACTGTCTTTGCTGATTTAGATCTTTGTTCTGGATTAAATACTTGATCCTCACTGATCAAATATTCTATTGCAATCATCTGTGTTATGTCCTCAATTAGAATCCCATCTGATTTTTCCTTCACTCTTCATATCACACTTCACTATTTTCTCTCACAATTCAATCCAAACTTGACCTCACATATATATGTTAAGCCTTGTCAAGTTGGCCTTGATATCCTTCAAAATAGATAATAAAACTCATGTTTGTTGGCTACATATAACTAATTATCCATAAAATATAATCCACCGCTAGTCAGCTGACACTAACTATTTTGCTCGGTCAATACTAAAATCCTTCAACGCCCGACCAACACTACAATGCCCCAGTGAAATTGGTTACAAATAAAAACACTTTGGTCATCTTCAATGCTCGAGAGAGCTCGACATACACTGACTATGCTCAGATAGGATTAGACATTTTTGTAAACATTAGTATACTTGTATAAACATCAATGACAATACACAATTGAATAATTGTCATCAACAACAACTTCATGGGTTTGGAAGGCTACTACCATCTATTTGTGAAGGATTTTTTAAGAGTTTCTTGTCCCATCACTTCTCTTCAAAGGAAAGGGAATAAGTTCATGTGGACAAATCAATGTGAGGTTTCATTTTAGATGCTTAAGAAGAGACTAAAAATATGTCCATTCTAGCAGTTCCATATCCATCTGGTGACTTCATAGTTTTCATGGATGCATCTTTAGAGGGTTTTCGAGTAGTCCTTATGTTCAAAGGATGCATGATCACTTAGTCTCATAAGCTAAAGGATCAGAAGTTGAATTATACTACCCACAAATTGGAGTTATGGTGGTTCATACACTTTAGAGATGGAGGTATTTTCTTTTGTGACATTGCTTCAAGTTCCACATGGACCATCATAGTTTAGAGTACATCTTTACATAGCCTAATCTAAATGTCAGGTAGTGATGCTAGATGGAGCTTGTTTTCAAGTATGATTTTGAGGTGAAACACATCTAATAAAATAATAATGTGGTAGTAGATGCCTTGAGTAGGAAGAGGCACAAGATCTTAGTAGTGACTCTCAATGTTGACTCACAAAGTCAGATCCTTCATGTACTTCCTTTAGATACCTTATACTAGTAGGAGGCGAGATCAGATGTAGGTGCAGAGAGAGCTTTAGAAGGTAGATTTGTATAATATTCCTTAGAGACATATGAACTTCTAAAACACTTAGACCCAATCTATGTTCCACCATCAGATGGTCTGCATATTTTTATTTTGATGGAGACTAATCATGAACCTTTCTCTTCTCATCCTAGAGTTAGGAAAATGCATACATATCTTTGAAAAATTTATATTTGGTCTGGGATGAAGAGGGGAATTAAAATTTTTTTTTTCCAAATGTTTGGAGTGTCAGAGGGTGAAGGTAGAGCATAAACATCCTGTGGGCCTTTTTTATCCTAATCTCATTCGAGAATGGAAATGGGTGTATAGTCAAAAAATGGAAGCACTTCCATGGTAGACTGGTTTAGCCTTCTAAGTAAGTGGTTTGGGGTCATGTCAAGAACCTTGAATGGGTTCCTAATCTAGACCTAGCTTTCCCCCTATTCTGCCCCACTTTCCACTTCTTTCCAACCTGATTTTTGCATCTTGGACTGCATATCTGAGATCTTTGACCTCAGGGTCAAGGTTGACCTTTTGGGTCTATATCAACCTCAACCCTAACCTAGGTCAAGGTCAAACTTGACCCTGACCTAGGTCAAGGTCGACCTTGACCTCAACCCAGGGTTCAAACTTTAGGGTCTTCCAATTTTTGGATGTCAGTCTTTGCAAAAGTTATTTTCCACTTCCGGGTCGGCTATTTCGGGTTCCGAAGCGTTGATTCCTAAATTATATTTAAAATAGGTCCTCTCTTAGGGGTAAAGGCTTGAATGAGAATTTAATTCTCCTATGTCATCCTCCTTAGAAGATTGTGCCCTAATTTCATATAAAAGGGAGCTTTCTCCTCTCATTTTCTCTAAGTCTTCTAATCGTGATCAAGCATTCTCAAGCTATCTTCAAGTGAAATTAAAGCAAGAATTCAAGCAATATTTCAAGAAATAATTCATAAATTCTCAAGAATTCAAGCATCCATTTTCATGAAGGAGATCCATTGGAGGCCACTGAGGGATTCAAGCTACATAGTGCCCTTTTTGGTGATCTCTCCATCCACCTTCTTCTAAGCTTCTTCCAATTCAAGAATCCATTCAATATTTAGTGTTGGAGATCAACAAGAAATTGATTGAAGACATCATACATCCTACATTCTAGATCCATTGGTGCACACATACTTGTGGATTCAAGGATTTGAATCCTCCACAAAGACTTTTAGAAGCAAGGTGAATTTAAGCATTTACTTTGTCTATTTCTGCAATTTCAATTACATATATTTAAGGTTAATTCAAAAATTGGGGTTTGACTAAGGAAAACCCCTCCCCCCAACAAAAAAACCTATTTTTCTTGCAAGTAAAGGTTTGGGACTATGGATTTGAACCCAGATCTGGATACCCTTTTTAGCAAAATTTCAGGATCCGCGAAGAGATTTTCTGTCGGACCTGTGTAGGTCGGGGTCAAAATTATTGGGTCAGGGTTGACATTTGTGGGTCAAGGCTGACCTTTTTCATAAGAAGACATTAGAATGAAAATTATTTTTGGGTTTTGTTCATCTGTGCGTTTCCTTTTCGGATCATACTTCAATTTTTCCAAAAATAGAGTACAGACCTCAGAAAACAACATTCTTTGATCTGCAATATTTCAAGGTTAGTGCATTTCTCCTATCCATTTCAATTCAAATATTAAATCATTCTAAATATATCACACATTCATTCCTTTCCATAAAATAGGGAATTTAAGACTTTCCTCTTTGCTCTCATTTCCAAATGATTGAATCATTTGTGCATTGATCCTTTTTGGGTTGATCAATTTGGATCTTTCCTTTGTGCATCTTGGGATAGAAGAGGAATATCTTATCTTTCCCCCACTTATTTCAAATGTTACATATTCTTATGTTACATTTTGGTGACCTCTATTTTATATATTACATTTTGGTGAACCCGCGATAGACAACGCTTTCTTTTTGGTGTTAGATTTACATATTATGTTAGATCTTACATGTATTTAAAAGCATATTTCTTTTATTCTCTTGCATTTATATCTCAAAAATAAATAAAAACCACAAATTTCATTAAAAATACAAAAACATTTACATTTTTCATGCTTATAGATTTCATTTTCATGCATTTGGATCTATTTTCTATGCATTTATTTATTCATTATCATGTTGCACAAGTTGATTCAAGTGTTTTCCAAACATCCTTCTATAACTTTTGGGATTAAACAACATCCTCCTCTTACCTTACCATTGCATGGTTTTACACCTAGAGAGACTTTATTTAGTACATGTGATGTTGCTTTGTCTTC
>MU226572.1:2227399-2240934 GCA_018584345.1 Thuja plicata | reverse complement strand
ATGGCTTCTCATTATGGTCCTGGTTATCATTTACTAGTTAAACAAGGATTCCACAGTCAAGGATGTGGTAAGCATAAACAGGGAATTCAAATGCCCTTATAGAATGGGGGGCATGAGCATTCTTATGAACACATCAATAAAAACATCTCAAATAACACTTCAAAACATGATAAACCTATGAAGGAATTTGACCAAGAAGATCTTTTTCCTAAACTCCTTCGTGCTAAGATGATTATTAGACCTAAACACAAAAAGAAATGTAGTCCACACTTGAAGACTCTTCCTTTTTGTTTCTATTATAGATTTCATGATCACTCTACTAATGAATGTCAACCTTTACATTATAAGATTAGGCAGCTCATTGATAGTAAAGTTATTTATTTAACATGTGGCAATGAGTTGTATTTCAATCCTATTTTCTCTAAATAACATTTATGTTCCTATTATGGAACTCCATATTATGTAAACAATGTTAGCCTAATATTTGGGGGCTCATTGTCTTGCATGGTATGGTGAGAAATATAATAGGTCCCCTTTCATCCTTGTTCCCATGCTTGGGGGGAAAGGATGCCATCTCCTTCTTTTCTATCTTTCTGGGATTCACTTTTCCCTTGGTTAAGTAGTTTCTATCTATTATGTGATATCCAATCATACATGAAAATTTTGGTTTGCATTGAGGATCTATGTCCTTGATTATAACCTATTTTGTTTGACATTGGGTTTCCATGGTTGATAAATTTCTCACCTTGGAAATGAAATATTGTGCTATCCCTCACAAGGGTTACTTTTTCACTTCTTGCATGGTATCTCTTTGCATTCGTCCCTTCCATGGCCTCATAGGAGCTATGACCTTCTTGGCTTGAACTGGGTGTTGTCTATGGATATTGTCTTGATGCTAAAGAAGGCTTTACCCTTGCTCTTTTCTTTCCTTAACATGTCAAAATAGTATGTACTTTTCCATATTAAGGAGGGGGGCATATACATGGCCTCCCTCATTTTATATTATGCATTTTTGTCCTAACATTTTGTTTTGCAGCATGCTAAATCCTTTGAGGGTAACGCACATAAGTTGCTAAATCCTAAAGAGATACGCATTCAATTACAATTCAATATGCTAAATCCTCGGAAGGTAACGTACATAAGTTGCTAAATCCTAAAGAGATATGCATTTTAAAAATGTATTCCATGGTGATATAAGAATATGGATCCATGGGTACTTCATAAAAGCCATCAGAAGATGCACTACATACATGCACAAAGCTGCCAGAAGGTGCACAACTTTATGGGGTGACTATCAAGTGCTTTCTTGATGAGCCATCCTATCCTTTTTGTGGTTCACAATGAGATACACACATCTTACTCGGCAAGCTAACCACTCCTCTCTCTCTCTTTCTCTTTAAAGTGGCATCTCTCTTATCATGATCTTAGGGTTGATAAATACTTAAGTCCATTGCAGGCTTGAGGATTTTTTTGACCCTTTTGATTCCAATAAGATTGTCCTTTCTCTATGTTCTCCTTTACCAAGAGTTTGTGTTGAGTCCATACTCTTGCTAAAGTGGAGGCTAAATGTATAGTCAAAAAATGGAAGCACTTCCATGGTAGACTGGTTTAGCCTTCCAAGTAAGTGGTTTGGGATCATGTCAAGCACCTTGAATGGGTTCCTAATCTAGACCTAGCTTTCCCTCTATTCTGCCCCACTTTCCACTTCTTTCCAACCTAATTTTGGCATCCTGGACTGCAGATCTGAGATCTTTGACCTCAGGTTCAAGGTTGACCTTTTGGGTCTATGTCGACCTCGACCCTGACCTAGGTCAAGGTTAACCTCGACCATGACCTAGGTCAAGGCTGACCTCAACCTTGACCCAGGGTTCAAACTTTAGGGTCTTCCAATTTTTGGATGTCGGTCTTTGCAAAAGTTATTTCCCACTTTCGGGTCGACTGTTTCAGGTTCTGAAGCATCGATTCCTAAATTATATTTAGCATAGGTTCTCTCCTAGGGGTAAAGGCTTTAATGGGAATTTAATTCTCCTATGTCGGCCTCCTTAGAAGATTATGCCCTAATTTCATATAAAAGGGAGCTTTCTCCTCTGATTTTCTCTAAGTCTTCTAATCGTGATCAAGCATTCTCAAACTATCTTCAAGTGTAATTCAAGCAAGAATTCAAGCAAGAATTTATCCATTCTCAAGCATTCAAGCATCCATTTTCATGAAGGAGATCCATTGGAGGCCATTGAAGGATTCAAGATACATAGTGCCCTTTTTGGTAATCTCTCCATCCACCTTCTTCTAAGCTTCTTCCAATTCAAGAACCCATTCAAGATTTAGTGTTGGAGATCAACAAAAAAATTTCTGTTGGACCTGTGCAGGTTAGGGTCGACATTATTGGGTTAGGGTTGACATTTGTGGGTCAAGGTCAACCTTTTTCATAAGATGACATCAGAACAGAAAATGATTTTTGGGTTTTGTTCGAGTCTGCATTTCCTTTCTAGATCATACTTTAGCTTTTCCAAAAATAGAGTATAGACCTTAGAAAACAACATTCTTTGATCTACAATATTTCAAGGTTAGTGAATTTCTCCTATCCATTTCAATTCAAATCTTTAATCATTCTAAATATATCACACATTCATTCCTTTCCATAAAATGAGGAATTTAAGACTTTCCTCTTTTCTCTCATTTCCAAATGATTGTTTCATTTGTGGATTGATCCTTTTTGGGTTGATCAATTTGGATCTTTCCTTTGTGCATCTTGGGATAGAAGAGGAATATCTTATCTTTCCCCCAGTTATTTCAAATGTTACATGTTCTTATGTTACATTTTGGTGACCTCTATTTTATATATTACAATGGGATATTATTCTGATTGAATTCATAATTAGATTGTCAGTTTCTTCATAGAGATATGCTCCCATTATGGTCACTATTGATAAGATAACCAAGGTGGACCACTTTTCACCTATCTGATCATCCTATAGAGTGGCTATGGTAGCTTAGGTCTTCGTGGAATATATTGCAAGATTGAATTCAATTCCATGAAGGATCCTCTTTGATAGAGATTCAGTGTTCACTTCATCTTTATAGACTTCACTTCAATATACCTTGGGGACACAGTTAAAATTTAGTTTATCATATCACCTTGAGATCAATGATTATAAAAAGAGAGACAATTAGGTCTTGGAGAACATTTTGTGAATGTACATGATGGACAAGTAGTCATTATGGGAGGATTACTTGTACTTGGTAGAGTTTTCATATAATAATGACTATCATAGTTTGATCAATATGTATCCTATTTAGGCACTATATGGTTGTACTTTCCATACTCCTTTGAGCTAGGATCGCTTAAAGAATTGTGTTCTTCTAGGTCTAGAGATGCTTAGAGATATGGAGCAACATGTGGAATGTATTCAAGACCACTTGGTGGCATCACATGATTATTAAAGAATTTTGTTGATGCTCATAACATGGATCAATAGTTCTCTATTGGTGATAGATTATTTATGATAATACATCCTCAGAATAATCTGATTTGCTAAGGAAAGGGCTCTAAGTCAAAGCCTTGTTTTGTGGGTTCTTTTGAGATTCTGGAGAGGATAGGACTAGTTTCATATCTTATTGCCTTGTCATCCAACCTATCTTGCATTCATGATGTCTTTCATGTTTTAGTTTTTAGGTAGTATATTCTTGATGCAACCTACATAATAGATTAGAATGCATTACATGTAGAGGACAAGCCGTTAGATTTGGAGCTTGTATGCATTCTATAGCAGTGAGGACTAACCCTTAGGGGTTAGTTCATTGACTAGGTAACGGTCCAATGGGACCCTAATGATGATTCTACAACCACTTAGGCAAATGCAATGAGGATGGGAGATTTATATCCCTATTTATTTTCAAGCTTTCAGGAGTAAGCCTAGTAAAAAGTGGGAGGATGCAGTACCATTCCACCTGGCAATATTTTAGTTTCATGTTTTGGAATGTAGTTGGACTTTATGTGTGTGTGATGTTACTTGTGGCATCTTATTTTTAGCTTTCTCATGATGATTATGTTTCAAAATCTATATGAGGATAGTTATTTTCATTTTTATGGCTTACTAATGCACTAACCCATTTTACTATGATTATGTTTCTACTTGCTGATTATTCATATTTGACATTTATGTATGATGTGGAAGGAAGTTATAGTTACTCACCTTTGAGGTACACATGATGTCTCATTCCCCTTCATTGTTTATTACCATTTGAAATGATCTATATGTATATGTATGTGTGCATTCTTTCTCTTGTGATGCAAGCTTGCAGGCATCATGCATCAAATTCACCTAAATTAGTAGATCTAAGTGTGCCCTCACATCCTCGATGGAGTTGAAAAGAGAGATGGCATTAAGACCCACTACTTTGACCTATCCCTAGCCATCATCCTACATAAGGATGATAGTGACTTGAGTAACCATTCAGGTTGTCAGGTAGATGACCCTAGATCTCCTCATGACCCTTCTTGCTTGATGAGATTTAATTTGTGCTTGGTTGTGTCATTTTTTATCTCTACTGATGTGTTGCTCCTATGGGAGTCAGTTCCCCTTAGTTATTCATGCTCGAAGTATAGTTCTTTACAATTAACTTTAATTAAATTAATAAGGTGATTTTAGCATTATAATTATTAATGTCATTTTTATAAAGTATTTTTAAATTATTATAATATTTTAATATCATAAAGTATTATTAATAAAGTTAGTATACTATATTTATTCATTATTGAAAATGTCATTATTTTAATGATGATAAAATTATATTTTAGAAAATATTAAATGTCGTAGATCTTGTTTTAATATTGAACAAACCATAACAACCCCATCATATGACAAATCCAAATATTCGTTTAACAAAAAAGAATGTTACAAATGATGGCATATTTAATGAAAAGGTTGCACAACATGTCCTATACATCTAAGAAACAAGTGTCCCAACTACCAACAATGATGTCACTCCTAGGGAGGCTCCCTCAAAAGATAATGCTAACAACTAACAAAGTTCTACAAGATGACAAAATATAAGGAGGAATTATACTCCTCTTGTTGAACCTCTTGAGAGTATTGTGAAGAAACTTATACAGTCAAACTTGATTAACATGCCAGAGATTCAATCATATGAACCAAGTCCCTTCAATCCCTCATGGTGGGATGAAAATAGTTTCTATCATTATCACCATAGTAAAGGACACAAAATAGTAAGTTATTTTCAACTGAAGAATATTCTCCAACATTTGATCGAATGTAATAATATTAAAGTGGTAACTAATTTTGGCACTATAAATAAAGATCACACAATCTTCAAGAAACCTTTAATGGGTCATGATAAAGTAAAATATTCATCATCTCTACATGGAAAAAAAGATAATTTTACTTATGCCAAGCCTAATCCTAATTTGACAATAAATATCATTACTATTGGAGGCCCTAATTCTAACTATGTTGTTACTACCCATTGAACCAAGATTATAGTACAATGGGATCCTTCCAAACCATCCATACCCTCCAAGTCATTTACCTCATCCACTATTCATTATAACCTATTAGATCATGTAAAGAAGACCCCTCACCAAATTTCCATATTTGAACTATTGCGTATATTGCCAAACTATAAAATAGTTATGGACAAGACCTTACAATAGTTTTCAATCCCTAAAGACATTGATGTGGATGAATTCAATCCATGGCTAGAAACTTAGCCACACCTCACCATGTTTCTTTCTCTAAAAATAATTTTCCTACCCATAAACCATGTCACAATGATCCCCTCCATCTGGAATTATTTTTCCACCTTCATAAATTTAGAAGAGTATTGATAGATGGTGGAGCTGGTCTAAACATTTGCACTTTAAAATTAATCCAAACCTTAGGATACTCTGAGATTTGTATTTATGTCTCCAAGAATATCATAATTAGAGCATATGATTATGATTAACATCCCTCCAAAGGTGTCATTACATTTCCAATTAGGATAGGACCATCTACACAAGAGAGCATTTTTCAAGTATTGAATCTAGAACTTGGGTAGAACATGCTCTGATGGGGAGCTCCCACTCCTAGAGCTTTCTTTCTCTCTACTATACCTTATCTTGGTCTTCTTATGTTTCCTATCACCACCCTAACTAGAGGATATCTACCTGATCCCCTAACTCACTTGGAGCTCTCCAACAATTTCATACTAGCACTAAGTTCCTCTCCATACCTCTTCACATCCATGGCTTGACTTGGCTACCTTTTCTTCCGACTGTCCTACCTTCCTAGTGATATTATTCTTGACCTTTCCTAGGCCTCTTTCAACTACACTTGGCTCAATTTTGTTGATCTCTCCTCTTAGTTTCAATCGGGTTCTTGACTTCTAGGTTTTAAGGCCTTGTAGCCTTTAGGCGTAATTAGCCCTCCTATATACTGAAAATGTGGATTTTCTCCCAAAATACCTTAACACCCTTGGGAAATAATTATTGATTCCTTGTGGGTTTTTCCTATACTCTATGATTTTCAATGTCTTAAGTTCCCACTCTCTCTGTACACTGGATTTCCAAGAAACCCCTATTTTCATGGGTTTTGGGGAACATGTACATAGTCTGGTTTCTTGGTTCATTTTTAATGCCTTACAAAATTCCACTAAACTTCTCCTTGAATCCAAATAACAATAAATTTCCTCTCTACATTCCCCCACCATTGATTGGATTCAACCAATCCACTGAGCATGCTTTGTTGTTGTTGTTCCATTCAAGCACCTAAGCAAAATGCACTGGCACTCGCCTAGGACTTGATGCTAAAATTTATTACCCTACACAAAATGAATCCATAATATATATACACAATTTACATGGATTACCCTAATTGAATCCAAGAGGCCATAGGAATCTGACCACAGGAATTCAAGAGGGAGGCATATTTTACATAGTTGCTTCAAAAGTAGACAGCGAACCAGAAGAAATGAAAGAATTTGCAAAACCTTAACCAGTAACACAAAATGATTAAATAAATTCAAAAAAAATAAAATAAATTCCAAAACACAAGTTATCAATTCATTAACTTATCACTTTCAATCCATTAAACAACTGGATCAAAGCATTGTTATCAAAATACAGTCTAATTGTCTTCTTCTTCACACACAGTCCATACAAAATGACAACTAACTCATGGATTAGGGTTTTTTCCACCTTATATACCTTATTTCCACATGTCTTTACCCTCATGTTTGGATTTTGGCACCATTAAATTCCTTTCCTAATTTTTAAGAAATGTTGTCATGACAACTTTGCAAAATTGCAAAAGTTGTCATGACAACTTTTACATCTTTTGCTCAAATGACAAATTGACACTTCCAATGCCCCAAATTGATCCTAAACCTTATCAAATTAACTTAGAACACTCAAAAACACCAAAATCATGAATTCCACTCCATAGTGGATTTTTGGTCAACCCTTTGCCCTTTTGGTTGATTTTTAAGGACATAGACCTCTAGGTACACCTTGACCTCATCAATTACCAAACCCTAATCACTACTGACTCTAAACACACCTTAAACACACTTGGGACTTTATATCTTAGTCCTTATTAACTGGTGGTTGGCCGAACCAACCTACAAGCCAAAATAACAAAAATATTTATCAAAGACCATAGGGTGCTCCTGCACCATGCTCCTAGGGAGACCCTAGACTCATACCATGAAGGTGGTACCATCAACATATCACCAATTCTTTAATTTTCCTATAATGGAGTAGTGATCATCAATCTAGGTGATAAATATCCTTTCTTGTACTGTACCAAGCTCAAGGGATCTACCTTCACCCAAGTACCTACAAACCAAGAAGCATCAACACTATACTCATATAAATAGATAGACTCTTCCAGTCTCTCCACAAATATGACTGACTCAACATCTGAATTGAAAATAAAGGTCCAAGATAAAGGGAGTGGAGAGTACACATATGTCAATTCATTTTATGTGGGAAAGTTTCCCATCTCACCCTAAACTTATGGAAAGCCAAGACATCAACTGAAAAGGAAATAGAAATTCACAATTGTCTATGAACTATCTACTATCTTCACAAGGTGGGGAGATTTAGATGAAATATCTATTAAAGAAGACTTTTCCTACTAGTTATATAAAGACAAGAAAACCCCACAAATCATGATTCTTAATCATGAATATCAAAGGGGGTATACCATTCTTCATAAGAAAGGATACTATGGATGCACAAGCCTTGACTAGAAAAATCAAGGAATTTTGGAGCCAATACAACCCAAATCAAATCCCAAGTTTCAAGGCTTAGGATATCAACCATTGGAGGAAGATACCTCAAATATCTTGTTACACACTAGTGATGATGCATATGCTTTTGATGAGACTAAGATATTAGAGGAGTACCAGTCTAAAATAGACTCAAATGAATATGAGTGGGATACTACTAATACCACTAGTACCCTTCACTTGAATACTATCATTGCTTGATTATATATACATAATAAACCTAAAGATCAACATGATTGGATTGAACACTTTTGGATTCAATATGACCCCTCATCTACCTCATCCTTAGAGACCCATGAATCCCTATTTGAGTCTTATATAAATACCATATCAACCCTCCCCATCTCCTCTTTCCAAAGAAAATATAGTATTTCCCTAGTCCATCCATAGCTAATTGAATGAGACCAACAAGATCAACTTAATATATATGTCTTAGAGAATGGAGAAGTTATTATCGAGTTCTTGGTACTTTGAGATGGCATCACCATGGGAGATTACAAGGCCACATTTACCATTTATCTAGATAGAGAAATATATTTTGAGGAGGAGTATCAATCTTCCACTCACAAAATTGCAAACAATGAAAATATAAGGTTCTTAGGTGAAAATAGAAAGACACCTTATAGCTATAAAATAGTAAAAATAAAGGATGTATCCGAAGGTGAAAACCTCCCTAAGGAACTTGATGATGTAGGACTATAAATAATCCTCATTAGTGAATTTTTTTTCCATTGTTAGAAAAAGGTACACAAAAAATCAATCTGGGGACTGGAGAAACAAAAAGGATTATCCATCTGGAAAAGTTATTAATAGGTAAGGAAAGCGAAAAATTTATTCAATTATTTATAGAATACAAAATCAACTTTACTTGGGCATACTCAGGCATTCCTGGGATAGATATAGAGTTAACCATATACCATGTACCATTAAAGGTAGGAGTAAAACCTATTTAGTAACAAATTTGTAAAATGCATCCAAAAATAGCGCTTTTGGTAAATGCAAAAATCAAAAAGTTATTGGAAGTGGAATTCGTAACACCCAATAACTATGTTGACTGCATCTCCAACTTAGTGTTGATATTAAAGCCCAATGGAGATATTAGAATTTACACAAATTTTAAAGACTTAAACTGTTAGAATACTTCAGGGACAACTGAGAGGGGGGGGGGGGGGAATCAGTTNAACTGTTAGAATACTTCAGGGACAACTGAGAGGGGGGGGGGGGTGAATCAGTTGTCAACAACTTTAAATATTTTATACTTATTAATTATGTCTGATATAAATTAAATGCACATTCAGATAAAACATTGCACAACACATCAATTTGATTATGGGGAAACCAAATGGTAAAAACCCCGGTGGAAATTAGTACCCACAAAGAACTATGCTGCTTATAGTAATCCCTGTTAAAAGATATTTCAACCCTGTTAGGAGTTGTATAATACAATACAATAGTATAGTTGACCTGGTTAAGGGTCGGACCCTGTTAGGAGTCTTTTATAATAACCCTTTTAGGGGTGGTGGACTCAGTGTCCAAGGACTCACTGTCCAAGTGGTGAAGGCTACAACCTTCTGGATAAATGATACACACTGTATCAACAAGATGAACTACTGTATGTGACACTGCTTGTCTGATCAGTTCCTTTTATGCGCTGATGCTTTAACCTCTTGTAAAGAAATATAAAAATCTAATCTGAATTCTGAATGCTTCAACATAAATATCTATATTATCAACATATGATAAATATAGCTCTATTGTATCAACACTCTGCTCTGCTTGTCAATCTCTGGCTTTCGCAACTCTTCTTATCACAAATGACCTTGTATAAATATATACACCAAGTATGAGATCATGGGACCTATTAGACAACTCTTTATAACATCTATGTTGGCTTTACTAAGTGCGCAAGCATAATAACAACCGCGCAAGTCAATGCTGAACAAACGTGTCGCTTCACCAAGTCGACTTCACCAAATTGGCCATAACATTGTAATCTTCTTGAAACACGTTTGGCATGTTTAGATTAATATCAAAAACTCATAACTCATCATGAATATACACATGCATATCCTGAAGATAGGCACAACTTGATCAACACGTTACATACGTCGGCCTTAAACTGTTATTCCTCCAGAACTGTAACTGTCAATAACAAAATTACATATCTTTACTGAAACTTCATATCTGGGTCTACGTCTATGAACATAGCACAGTAAACATGTCAACTACATGTATCTATCCATGCTGGTGTTCATGTCATCATATGGATAAGTACATATAGAAGTACCGTTGTGTATTATATGTTGTCATCAATGACAAACATACAATCAATCAACTGTTCAGAATCAAATCTCCAACAATCTCCCCTTTGGCATTGATGGCAACATATGATATAAAAACAAATTATATTCATGGTGTCTTCTTTCTAATACAATCTTCTCAATATCCTCAACAAAGGTTCATCTACACTGCTGTAGTTTCATGTACTATGTATTCTCTGAATACTCCCCCATTGTCATACTTCTGTACTATGTTCCTTTACTCCCCCATAGTATAAGCTCCTTGTATGTGTTCTTTGTTTGTCTTGTTTTTACTGGTACCTACTCCCCCATTGACATCAATGGAAAAGGGTGCCACAAACTATTAAGCTCAGGTACTACTCCAGAAGTAGAGTAGTCAACCATTCATCAGTCACACAGGACTGATGTTCTTGCTTCTTTCTTTAATCAAACTTAGGAGAGGGAATGACTCCCAACTTCTCCCTTAGGTACTCAAAAGTGTCCTTTGCTAAAGGCTTCATGAAAATATCTTCTAACTGATCTTTTGTGCTTACATAGTCCAATGTCACTTCCTTGTCTGCAACTTTTTCTCTCAGAAAATGGTACTTGATCTCTATGTGTTTTGTCTTTGCATGCATCACAGGGTTCTTAGACATGTTAATAGTACTGGTTTTATCACAATGAATAAAAATAGGATGGTCAACCTGATTACCAAATTATTTAACCATCTGCTTGATCCAAACAATTGTTGTATAGTTCAGTGCTGTTGCAACATATTCTACTTCTACCGTTGACTGAGAAATACAATTTTGCTTCTTGCTTGTCCAAGATACCAACCTTTATCCAAGAAATACTGCTCCTCTCGAAGTTCTCTTTCTATCATCAATACAACCTGCCCAATCTACATCAGTATACACATGAAGTTGTGTATTCTCTAATTTAGGATACCATAAACCATAGTCTATAGTTCCCTTAAGATATTCGAATATCCTCTTGATTACCATTAAGTGATTATGCTTGGGTTCAGTTGTAAATCTTCCAACAATGCCAACTGTATTAGATATGTTAGGTCTTGATTGAGTTAGATAAATAAGCTTTCCAATCATAGATTTATACAATGTTTTATCAACTGTTATGGAGTCATCATCTTTTGAAAGTTTTCTTCCTGTGATCATAGGAGTGCATACTAGCTTGCAATCCTCCATCTTGAAGGTTTTCAATATTTCCTTCACATTTTTGACTGATTAATGAATATTCCTTTATCTGTTTGTTTTACATTTAATCCTAAAAAGTATTTTATAGGACCAATCATACTCATTTCAAATTAATTCTACATTTCTTTTGCAAATGCTTTACTGAGCTTGTCATTACCACCAAAGATAATGCCATCAACAAATATGGCAACTAATAGTAATCCATCTGGTGTTTCTCTTGTGAACAAGTTGCAATCTACTTCTCCTTTATTGAATCCAATGTTAGTGAGATACCCATCTAATCTCTCATACCACGCTCTTGGGGCCTACCTGAGTCCATAGAGTGCCTTCTTCAGTCTGCATATTATGTCTGGTTTATCTGAAAGGTTGAATCCTTTAGGCTGTTCTATGTAGACTTCTTCTTTTAAGTCACCATTCAAAAAAGCTGATTTGACATCCATTTGATAAAATTTAAAATCTTTTATTGTTGCATATGCCAAAAGCAATTTTATGGCTTCCAGTCTGCTCACAGGGGCAAATGTATCAGTGTAGTCTATTCCTTCTTTCTGCGCATATCCTTTACATACTAATCTTGCTTTGTTCCTTATTACTGTACATTCTTCATTCATTTTGTTTCTAAAAATCCACTTTGTTCCAATCACATTTTTATCACTTGGTCTAGGAACCAATTCCCATGTGTCATTCTTGATTATCTGATCTAGTTCTTCTTTCATTGCAATTTTCCAATCAGAATCACTACAAGCATATTCAACACTTAAAGGTTCAATTTGTGAAAGTAAACATACCTCTTCATCCACTGTTCAATTCTTTGCTTTTGATCTGGTCAAAACACTGCTTCTCTGATCTCCAATGATATCATTTTTAGAGTGGTATCTGGATGTAAATTTGGGAACCTTAGGTGTGACTTCTTCCTCTGTAATCTTTTGTTCTTCATTGCTTGAATCAGGGTCATTGCATGAGACATCAATGCAATCAAACATTTCTTCAATAATAGTATCTCTACTGTTAGGTCTGGGTTATTCTTCAATCAAAGGTGCATATTCATAGTACCTCTCTTGAATCATAAACTTCTCATCAATCTTAACATGCGTGTTTTCAATTATCTTCTTTAATCTTAAATTGAAACATCTATAAGCTTTGATTTTTGTAGAGTAGCCAAGAAAAATACCTTCATCACTTCTAGCATCAAACTTACCAATGCTGTCATCTCTCTTGATGTAGCACTTGCTGCCAAATATTCTGAAATATTTTATTGTGGGTACATTACCAAACCAAAGTTCATAGGGTGTCTTGTCCACACCTGGTCTCAATTGTGTTCTGTTGATAGTATACACTGCTGTGTTCACTGCATCTCTCCAATAGGTGTGTGCCACTATTTCTTCAATCATCATGGTGCGTGCTGTATCAAGTATAATCCTATTTCTCCTTTTAGAAATTCCATTTTGCTAAGGTGTTCTAGGGGCACTCAACTTCCTTTTTATTCCATGTTCTTCACAATAGTCATAAAACTGGTTAGAGGTGAATTCTCCTCCTCTATTTGATCTTAAACATTTTAGTTTTAATCCAAATTCATTCTCAACCTTAGCTTTGAATATTTTGAACTTATCAAAGGCTTATGATTTCTCCTTTAAGAATGCAACCCACATCATCCTAGAAAAATCATCAACAAACAAAATAAAATACCTTTCACCATAGTATGATCTTGTTTGAGTAGGACCGCATAAATCTGTATGCACTAAGTCCAACTTGTTTT
>MU226572.1:2181979-2198680 GCA_018584345.1 Thuja plicata | reverse complement strand
TATATATTATGATTGTCTCGTCGTTTATTAAACATGAAAGAACAATACTTTAACAGATTATTCAATCATACCCATTTATGTTAAGTATTTTAGTTATTTAATTATTTAGTAAATATTGATTTGTTAGTATCATTTAAATGTTCACCCTTTAAAAATCATTAAAGGGGTATTTTTAATTGAAGGACTTTTAGTGTAGTATTTAAACGTCATTAATTTATTAACTATCCTTTTCAAATTTTTTGACCTCGAGGACGTCATTCATTGTTAAGCGGGCCTAGACAACCCCTACCACTATGGTTAACCTTTTTTTTGGGTTCGTGTGCCTTTGTTTGTTTTTTCATACATGGTTGACTTTTGGTCAACTATGGTCAAACTTTGGCTATTTGTCTCAATTTTTGAACCAAGTGCTCCCTGCAGCCTCTAGACCCTAAGGTTTGAGTTTCATGACTTTCGAAGATAGTTGACTTTTTGGTCAACTTTGGTTGACTTTCTAGTCAACCATCACGATTTGCGTGCCTAAGCCTTCCTTTAGAATTAGTAGGCCCTAGTAATTTCCTTTCACATGTTTTGGGGTACAATTGACTTTTGGTCAAACTCTGGTTGACCTTTGGACAACTATCTTGATCTGCGTGTCACTTGAAGATTCTAGTTAGGGATCCCTATAGGATAGCTCAGAAAGCTATTTCTCCTTGTCTGACCTTTTTGTTATTGTTTCTCCTCTACACCATTTTGCATGCACTTATTACCCTTAATGTAGTCTAGTTACCCTCTTTAGTGTGTTATTAAAAAAAATTTTGTTGGTGTATTTTTGCCCAACTTTTGGGCATGACAAGCATGAGATGCCAGATACCATTTGACAAACTACACTATGGTTGGTCATAGAAGGTAGCATAGAGATGCCCGATATCAAGTGGAAAACTAATCTATTAAATCCTCTAACAAGGTCACACCTAATAGTGTGTTTTTAACCTTTAACAGGGTTGGCTCTTCACCGAGCTCACTTCAGAAGAGTGAAATTTTTAGGTTACCGGTCCCAAGTGGTTTTTCCCTTAACAGGGTTTCCACATTAAAAATCCATGTGTCAATGTGTTTTTGAGTCATTACTTTAGTGTTTTGCATTACACATAACTAATCTGGATTGATCGGTATACACTAAATAATTTACTATTTTTCGATAAATGAAAGACTGCTATTCGGTAGACATAAGAATAAGGTTTAAATAGTGAACTCTGAGCAGTAGTTATTTGATAAGATTATTTGAAGGCATACATCTTGTAGGACTGAAGATAACTAGAGGCTTAATATTGTGGTACTAAGTTTTTGGGTTGATTTATTAGAATATTTTTGAGGCCACTGATTCACCCCCCCCTCCATCTCAGTTATTCTAACAATTGGTATCAGAGCTTGTGTGCTTAGAAAGGAAGTTTAATAGCTCAAGCAAAAGATCACAAGATGAACAAGTGATATGTGCCCAAGTCGAATAAAGATAACTTTGCATCATGGCAAAGCAAAATAATAATCCACCTATCAGGTATTGGTAATGATGTTACTCAACACCTTGTTACTGAATATGTGTTGCCTACAGGACCTCACAGTCTTGAGAAATTGAGAGAAAAACATGAGCATAATTGTATGATGATATAACTTGCTTCCTCACTCTTCGATGTTGAGTTTGAAGATGTCAAAACCTGCACCTCTGCAAAGTAAATGTGGGATAAATCAAAGCTGGTACATGGAGGAGATGCTAATGTACTAAGAGCCAAGGAAGAAAGCCTAAGAGGGAGAAAATATCACTCAATATAGTTGCAGAATCAAAGAGGTAGTCAATGCTATCCGAGGAGTTAGAGGTGTACTAGGTGTACTTGAAGAAGAGACAGTGGTAAGTAAAATCCTAAGAACATTACTGCATGTATATGCTATTAGAGTATCTACTATTCAAGAAATGAGAGCAGTTGCAAACAATACAGTTACTCTAGATAGTCTGATTGGTAGATTGATTTCATTTGAGATGAATAACTTTGATAATAGTGTCTTACCATGTATAGAGTATCCATTCAAATATTCTTTGAAAATAAGTAAGTCAAGTCATATACACGCTATTAGAAATGATAGTCAAAGTGATAATGAGGATCAAGGAATTGATGAGATTGAAGCACTAATGGAAATAATATTGCAAAGAGGCAAAGGTAGATACAAAGTTAAATTACCACTTGTATGTTTTAATTGTAAAGAGGTTGGAAACTTTGCTGCAAGATGTCCTAATAGAAGAAAAGATGACAGAACATATGAAAATAAGTTTGACCGAGGTGATAACAGAGATTACTGAAGCAACCAAAAATCTAACAGAAGAGATACCCGAGACTACAAGGACAAAGGAAAGAAAGCTTGTTACCTAGATGAGAATAGAGCTGATGATACTGACACTGAATCTGAAGAAGACATTGAGATGGTATTTGTAGCCATGAAAGATGATTCAAATAGAAGAAGAAAGGTATGTAGAAACTGCACTCCTATCTTGATGACATGTAACTGATTGAATGTTTGAAGATATTAAGTTTATGATCATGCAAGGCATTAAATCAGTTAATGTATTGTATTTTCATTGATGTAAACTTGATATAATCTGTATGGTCATGGAAATACTGCTAAAGATATCAAAAAAATGATGAATCAAAGGCTATGCTATCAGTAATGCATACAAGTCAAGTATTCACAAAGTGACTATATACACCGATGGAGTGCACACCGATGGTCAGAGTAAAAGAGATGAGTCACAGTGTTACCCAATGAGAAAATGCACAAAATTACTGATGAGCACAGTCACAGTGTTGCCCGATGAGAAAAATACAGAGTTACCTGACGGACAAAATCATAGTGTTTCCTGATGGAAAAGAAAAAGGATGAAGTTCCCGATGACAATTGAAGTCACACAACAGAACAGTTAGTTATCACTGATGACTAACTAAAGTGTTGACTGATAGAACAGAGAGATCATAAATGAAAAAATGCTTAGCTGTCAAGAAGCTAAAGATAGACTTAACTGATACTTATCATTGTTTTAATCATCCAGATAAAGTCAAGGATAAGTAATTGATTTAAAGCTGATTTGTCCAGTTGGCTTTAAATCTATTGGCGAGAATTATGGATAACGCCAAGAATCAAGGAAGCCAAGAAAAGGTAAAATCATGTCTATAAAGAGACAAACCAAATTCATTACGAATTGGAGTGTGGGGTGAACAAGTGAAGAGGAAAGATGCTAAAGAAAATCTAAAGGAGAAGAAAGTCTTCATTCAGTCCTAATCAACAAGTTAAAGAAAGAGCTAGATTCTGCAGACACCAACGAATAGTGAGACAACATCACAGAGTAGGACAATGTGGAGAAAAGGTATAGAATTGATTATATTGATCATAGAGGTAATGCACTTACAATAGATCTAAAAATCTACAATTGAGTTGTATGTATGAACATATCATTAATGTTTCAATTTAACCATTGAAGCATCAGGTCTCTTAACCGAGTAGGACTTAAAATTCTTTTACAATTGAGATACATCCCAAGGAGTATCAAAAAGTTTGATCATGAAAGTAGCATTGGATATTCCCAATACCTATTGACAGGCCAAGTGAGTGTTTGATCAAGGATGGTAACATTAGATGCCAAATACTAGGTGACAAACTATCTTTCAAATCCTCTAACAAGGTCACACCTAACAGTGTGTTTGTAACCTTTAATAGGGTTGGCTCTTAACAGGGCTCACTTCAAAAGAGTGAAAATTTGGGGTACCGGTCCTAGTGGTTTTTCCCCTAATAGGGTTTTCACATTAAAAATCCATGTGTTATGTGTGTATGTTTTATTACTTTACTATTTTACATTTCACATCTGCAATTCTGGATTGATCGGTATACTCTGCATATTTACTATGTTTTGGTAAATAGATGATTGCTTATCGGTAAACATACAGAAGAAGGTTTAACAAAGCAATCCAACAAGTAGAAAATTGATATAAGTATTCCAAGACATTCATTTTGTAGGACAGAAGATAACTAGAGGCATAATTTGTGGTTATAAGTTTTAAGGGTTGATTTAAGGATTAATTTTTGAGGCCACGAATTCACCCCCCCCCCCTCTCAGTTATTACTAACAATTGGTATCAGAGATTGTGTGCTTAGAAGGAAGGTTTCAAGACCTAAGCTAAAGATCAAAAGATGAACATACGAGATGTACCCAAGTTGAAAAAAAATAATTTTGCTTCATGACAGAGCAGAATAAGACTCCACTTATCAGGTATTGGAAATGATGTTACTCAATACTTAGATACTGAATATGTGTTGCCCAAAGGAGCACCAACAGTTAAACAAATGAGAGAGAAGCATGAGCACAACTGCATGATGATAGAGCTTGCTTCCTCACTCTTCAATGCTAAATTTGAAGATGTCAAAACCTGCAAGACTGCAAAGCAGATGTGGGATAAATTGATGCTTGTACATGGTGTTGACAAGAATGTTTTGAGAGCCAATGCAGAAAGCCTTAGAGGAAAGTTTGATGATCTCAAAATGAAAGAAGGAGAAAACATCACATTGTACAACACAAGAATCAAAGAGGTAGCCAATGCTATCCGAGGAGTTGGAGGTGTACTAGAAGAAGATACATTGGTAAGTAAAATTCTAAGAACCTTACTGCCTACTTATGCTATTAGAGTATCTGTCATTCAAGAAATGAGAGTAGTAGAAAATAGAAATGTTACTCTAGAAAGTTTGATTGGAAGACCGATTTCATTTGAGATGAATAACTTTGATAATAGTGTCTTACCAAACATAGAGTCTGCATTCAAAACTTCTATGAGAATAAGTAAATCAAGTCACAAAAATACTATGAGGAAAGATAGTGATAGTGAAAG
This sequence comes from Thuja plicata, assembly GCA_018584345.1. Classification (NCBI taxonomy): domain Eukaryota; kingdom Viridiplantae; phylum Streptophyta; class Pinopsida; order Cupressales; family Cupressaceae; genus Thuja; species Thuja plicata. The sequence goes on along the minus strand of MU226572.1, from coordinate 2,193,782 downwards.
TGAAGAAGATGATCTTGATGAAATTGAAGCACTTATGGCCAAAAGAATGCAGAGAGGCAAAGGTAAATAAAAAGGTAAATTACCACTTATTTTTTTTAATTGTAAAGAGATTGGACACTTTTCTACAAGATGCCCTAATAGAATAAAAGATGACAGAAGTAATGACATAACATTTAAGAAGAATTCTGATAGAGGTGATTATAGAATCTACCAACAATTAGAAAGAAGAGATACTTGAGACTATAAGGACAAAGGAAATAAGGCTAGTTACCTAGCTAAATGCAAAGATGATGATACTAACACTGAATCTGATGAAGACATCGATATGGTGTTTGTGGCAGTAAAAGATGATTTAGATGATGATGAAGAAAGGTATGCAAAAATAAAAATCATATCTAAAGTTAGTAAAAATGATGTCTGGATCATAGATAGTGGCTGCATTCACCATATGACTAGTGATAAGAACATTTTTGAGACTTTTGAATACTATAAAGGTGGTTCAGTAAGAATGGGTAATGACACACCTTGTCCAGTTGAAGGTAGAGGAACCATAATGTTTAATAACTAGATAAAATGTGAAAATGATTATTGGGTAAATGGATTGAATTATAATCTGTTGAGTGTTTCTTAGTTGAATAATTTAGGTCACGGAGTAGCATTTGAAAATAAGAAGGCAAAGATCTTCAATAAATCAGGAAATCTGATTGGTACCGGTGAGCAGACAAAAGGTAACTTATTCTATCTGAATGATACTAACACCACTTGTTTGATTGCTACAAATGAAGACATATGGTTGTGGCACAAAAGATTGTGTCATGTGAACTTTGACAACATGATAAAGATTAGCAAAAAGAGAAATGTTAGAGGCTTACTGACAATGACTAAGCCCGAAAACATCATGTGTAAGAATTGTCAAAAAGGTAAGATGACAAAGTCTAGTTTCAAAAGAAAAACCCGTACATCTGATGCAATTCTAGAATTAGTCCATACTGATTTATGTGGACCAATGAGGACAAAGATTTATTATGGAGATAGACACTTTATTCTCTTTGTTGATGACTTTTCTAGAATGATGACAGTTATGTTTCTAAAAGATAAATCAGAAGCGTTTAAGATGTTTAAATGGTACAAAGAAATGGTAGAAAAGCAAAGTGGTAAGGAGTTAAAATGATTAAGATCAGATAGAGGAGGGGAATTTATTTCAGATGAATTCACTAACTTTTGTAATGAGCATGAAATAAAAAGATAGGTCTCTGCACCAAGAACACCACAACAAAATGGAATTGCTGAAAGAAGAAACAAATCTATAGTTGATTGTGCAAGGACACTAATGATAGAGAAAGGCATCACCCAAATCTTCTAGAGAGAAGCAATCAGTACTGCTATTTATACATTGAATAGAGTACAATTGAAGAAAGACACCAAGAAGACACCTTATGAGCTTTGGTATGGCTACACACCCAATGTAAGTTATTTCAAAATTTTTGGTAGTCAATATTATATCTTAAAAGATGATAGAAATATAAAACTTGAATCCAAGAGTGATGAAGGAATCTTCCTAGGGTATTCCACTAAGAGCAAAGCCTATAAATGTCTAAATAAGGCCTCTAACAAAAATTTTGAAAGTGAAAATGTAAAGATAGATGAATTTGTAGAGAAGAATGAAAAGGAAAGCACAAAATAACTAGGGAACTACAACAAGTTTTCTTACAATGAGGAACCTGACACTCTACCCGACCAACAATGTAGAGCTCTCAAGCAACAGATCATTGCACCCGAGCATCAGGCTGCGAATATCGATGATCAGGATATTGCTCAAAATGATGCACCAAATGATGGAGAACAGAATGAAGGACAAAATGATGATCAAGATGATAGACAAAGAGATGAACCTATACTTGCAAGATATGTCAAAAGGAACCATCCAAAAAACCAGATCATTGGAGACAAAAAGGCTGGTATGAGAACCAAAAGTAAGTCTCTAAATACAAGACGTCTTATTTGTGATTATGAGCCAAAATCTATCAATGCTGGATTAGATAATAATGAATGGATAAGTGCTATGAATGAAGAGATTGAGAAGATAGAGAAAAACAAGACATGGACACTTGTACCGAGACCAAATGACCAGAATGTCATTGGTACAAAATGGATATTCAGGAATAAGTTGAATGAGAATGGAAAAGTCACCAGAAATAAAGAAAGACTAGTATGCAAGGGGTATGCACAAGAAGAAGGGATTGACTATGGAGAGACCTTTGCACCTATTGCTAGGCTAGAAGGAGTGAGAATATTACTTGCTTATGTTGCATATAAAGGATTCAAGGTATATCAAAGGGATGTCAAGTCTGCATTCCTAAATGGAATACTTGAGGAAGGGGTATACATTGAGCAACCAGAAGGGTTTGTTGATCCAGACAAGAGGAACATGGTATGTAGGCTACACAAAGTCTTGTATGTGTATACATTGAATGTGGCCTTCTTATTTAACCATACACTTCAACATAGTCATTATTCATCAGACACACACAAAAAAGAATATGATTTTTTCATCCTGCATGCCTATATCATTCGACCTGTTGCCTCCAATCTAGATGGGGTTTTGAATGGCTCTCAGAACGAGAGTCTCACAACCTAGACCAGTCTAAGAATGGAGGATTTTTTTCTCCATGAATGCAATGCAAGATTAATCTAAGAATGAGAGATGGAAGATTAATCTAAGCTAGAAATGAGATTAAACTATGCCATGATTTGAAAGAGATTAATCTAAGAAAATGAAACTAATCTATTGCAAATGAGAGCTTAATAGAAATGAGATTATGAAATGCAGCAGCAATTCGTTATTCTGACAATGCATATTCCTTGAATGAGAAATGGGAGTTCTTTTATAGACTGAGAGTCTGCTTAGAATAGAAAGTTTCCTTTTGAAATAAAACAGATAAAAAGCCAGTTCATATTAGCAAGTTTTCTTTTAAAGAAAATAGTGAATTGTTTTCTTTTTTATTTTAACTATTTTATGTCTTTTTAACTATTTTCTTTCTCTTTAAAGCACAACTAATTCAAAGTTTCTATTTCTGAACTGGAGAGAAGATTTTTGAGAGAATATTTAATTAAATAAATAGAATATGACCTCACAACTGTATTTTCTCAATTATTTGAATAATTAAATTCAATTATTGAAATGAGGATATTTATTTAATAATTAAATATTATTTAATTCCTTTTTATGTGTTTTAGCTAAAAGGGGTGAATTTAATTTAAATAAAGTGCTAGGACTTTATAATTAAATTAATTCAATCATAGGGTTTATTTAGCTAATTGATATTTTAGGAATTAAATTAATGCAGGTTTAAGATTTTTTGCATTTGACACTTAGCTCGAGTAGAGTCAGTTAAAACTCATAATTTACTAGTACAATAGGACTTTAATGACTTAGAAGAATGATAAATGCAAAAAAATTGGTTAGGGTTGCATGATGCCAATTTTGGGATGTTACATTTTGCCCTTCTTTGAATTGATGTGCGAGCAACGCATCGATTCAAAGAATAGTCTGATGTCTGAAGCACAGAAGAATAGATTTCAAAAATTGATGATGCAAAGATTGATTGATGAAGATTTCAGAGCCATCTATAGGATAGAGTTTAACTCTCCAAAGTCTAGGTTAGATTTCCAAGATGCTGGTTAAGTAGATTTTTCAAGGGTCATCTCCAGAACGAAGCTTGATCCTCAAGGATCTAGTTTAGATTGTCCCGATACCTAATAGATTAAGATTTCAAGAATCATCTCTAGAATGGAGCTTGATCCTCAGGGATCTAAGTTAGATTTCTCAAATACCTAATAGATTGATATCTTTCAAAATATTGTCCCCAGAATAAGGCTCAACCTTTAGGAGTCAGGGTTAGATTGCCTCAATACCTGTCCATAAAAATATTGTCAATAGAGATTTTTAGGACTATCTCCAGAATGAAGCTTAGTCCCCTAATATCTAGGTTAGATTGTTGAGACACTGGTTAGATCAAGTTTCAGACTCATCTCCAGAATGGAGCTTGATTTTTCAAGAGTTAGCGTTAGATTGCCCCAATTCCTAATAGACAAGTTTTCAAGAATCATCTCAAGAATGAAGCTTGATCCTCAAGAATCTGAGTTAGATTTCTCAGATACTTTAATATATTAAGATTTATAGAATCATCTCCAGAATGAAGCTTGATCCTTAGGGATCTAAGTTAGATTGCTCAGATACCTGATAGATTGATATATTTCAAAAGACTATCCCCAGAACGAGGCTCAACCTTCAGGAGTCAGGGTTAGATTACCCCGATACCTATCCATAAAAAGATAGTCAATAGGGATTTTTAGGACTATCTCCAGAATGAAGCTTAGTCCCCCAATATCTAGGTTATATTTCCCAGACACTGGTTAGATCGAGTTTCAGAATCATCTCTAGAATGGAGCTTGATTTTCAGGAGTCAGGGTTAGATTGCCCCAATTCCTAATAGATGAGTTTTTGAGAGTCATCTCCAGAATGAAGCTTGATCCTCAAGAATCTAAGTTAGATTGCTTAGATACTTTAATAGATTAAGATTTTGAGAATCATCTCCAAAATGAAGCTTGATCCTCAAGAGTCCAATTTAGATTTCTCAGATACCTAATAGATGATGAGATGTAGGGAGCAAAGATGCCCCTATTGATTGTGGAGTATCTAGTTTTGACTATGAAGTACGAAAAATGAACATGCCCCAAGTGATGAGATGCCCCTAGCAATGCGGACTTTTGAATTCAGAGCAGATTGATTGGAATAGATTTGAAGTGATTTAATGATGTAATCACCCTGCCCCGTCGGGATCAAAATGGAAAGATGACACGTCATAATAGTGATTAAGAGTGAGAAATCGAAGATAGATGTTGAATCGGAGATCAAGAAGAACTTAGAACATATTACAAAAGAACCTGAAAGGTTCAAAATCAATTTTGAGTGATTTCAAAGTTAGGTTGACCAAGATTGACTAGGGTTGACCAGAGTTGACTAGAGTTGACTAGAGTGGACTTTTGAGAAAATAAAAGTCAAAGATTTGAGAAAATGTTGATTAGATATGATTCTGACAAGAAAGTGACATCAAAAAGTTGACTGCACAAGCGTCTGATCACATCGGTCCCAAAATTTTAATATGCAATTTTGAGCTATATAGAAGTGTCAGATTTTGATTTTGATCACGAAAATGGATTTAGAGCGGTCGAATTAGCTAGTGGTGCAATTTTCACACAAAATAGAGCACTTTTGAAAATTAGGTCAAAACCTATATATAAGTCAAAAAGGCCATTTTCAAATCAATTACATCCGTTGAGTTTTGAGAAAAAAAAAGAGCTTTAAGAGAAAATGGTGGTCCCCATGAGTACTCATCAATTTGATTAATCCAAGCATCACAATCGGTTAACAGTGTATGGACCTCCAGTAAGTGGTCAATTTACCTCTCCGTCAATTCAAATTTTACTGCTTTCAGTCAATTTTTAGCACGTTTTTGTCATTTTTAAGAACTGTCCTGCGGGTTCTCACGTGAGGAACTAGTTTCTTTGCACGACTCGTAAAGAAAAATCGCATGAGAAACTACCAAAAGGTAGATCTTCATGGATATCAATGGGAATCCTCACACAGGAGGGCATCGATGTCTCGCACAGGAAAACCTTCGAAAGGGGGTTTTCTTGTGCGAGCTGGCATGAAACTTTGCGCGAGCCCAAAACTTCATGCGAGTTGAAAAACTTCTTCGCGCGAAAGGTTGCTTCTTCGCATGGAGATAAATTAATAGTTTGAATGCAAAATGAGTCTATTTCATGTCTAGTAGCATTTGATTCTACATTTTTCCTATGTATAGGATGTCTATAATGCTTTATTTCTTAGTTTTGCATTGATTATCTGGAATCATGAGCCGAGTACTAATCGTGCGTTGTTGTTTACATGTCTTGCAAGTTGATTTCTCAGATATCGCATTCAGATCACATCATCCCACCATCAGTGGGTTGATCTAATAGTTGGGTGATGTTGAGATAGCACATATTGATGGTATAGGTCTGTCTCATCTGTGTGAGGTACCCGAGATTCGGGTAAATCACAGACTATTAGGAACTTTGGTGGAGCGTTTCCATTAAAAAATGAACACCTTCCACCTTCCTCAAGGTGAGATGACAGTGACACCTAAGGACATATATAGGATCCTCTAGATACCCTTCCATGGGCCCAGAGTAGAGTACAATGTGCAACCATGACCAGGTACAGTGGCACTGTGAGAGATCTTACAAGATGAGCTCGTCATGGGTAGAGCCATCCCATGGGAGGATTTGATTAGATATTACAGGCCTAGGCACCAATTAGCTGTGGTTTTGGCAACATTCCTTGGATACTATTTGATGCCTGATTGTGGTCAACACGGTTTTGAGTGTGGTTGGGGTAGGATGCTATAGAGGATGTTGGGCGAGCCAGTCAGATATGGATGGGGTCAGTGTATGCTGGCCCATATGTACCATGAGATGCATGAGATCGCCTATAGAGAGGAAAAGAACATGGCAGTAGGGGTGTTTTTTTTATAGGAGTAGGCATGGGAGCACCTTCTTGTTACTCAAACCGTAGCTGATGATCTGAGGGAGCCACTTGAGCCATATATGTGCAGTAATAGAGGTTTGATTACTCATCCTACAATGGGTAAGATAGAGAAGTGGAAAGCTCAACTAAATGATTTGGTAGCTATAGTATGGCGACCATGGAGGTTGACTGAGGAGTGGAAGGATGCCAGCAAGTAGCTGGGTTATGTGCTTTTCTCATGGCCACTGATCGGCTATGCTATTATTGTTATTGAGAGGTTCCCTCTTACACATGTCTGGCAATAGTTCAATTGTGCTTAGGAGATATCATAGGAGTACTATCCTTATTCTCGCTTCACCAATGAGCTAAAGAAGGGATGGTCAATCAAGTTAGATACTGGTTGATGTATGATTGACATGCGAGCCCTAGCTCAGACTCGTTTGGATTACTTGAGTGGGATCGTAGATGGCAGCATGACTGTGGAGTATAGGGATTACTTGATTACTCACCCATTCCCACACTTTACAGATCCAATGGGTATGGGTGCACTAATAAAGGTAGTGCGTCCATAGGTACCACCTCAGTAGGTACCTTTTCCTCCTCCATAGAAGATATCATAGCCACCGCCATAGTAGGGACCACAATAGGGGCCATGAGCATGCATGATATAGGTGGACATCCCCACTCGACAGATGAGGACCGATCCCAGTGCGAGTGGCAGCAGGAGACAGACTAGGCGGAGGATAGATACACAATTAGATGATGTGTAGGTGTAGCCAGAGTAGGAGGAGGCTCATTAGGAGGAGCCCATGCAAGAGGATCAGTAGCTAGGGCAGGGTCCAGTTCCTAGAGACCCATTATCACAGTCACAAGATGCCCTGTGGAGAGCTAGAGAGAGGGTTCAATAGCTGCAGTGATAGGTTGCAGACTTACAGGTATAGGTGGTAGTTTGAGATGCCCGACTGACAGATAGGAACTGAGAGCTATGGGAGGTCTGAGAGCATCTAGAGAGGGCTTAGGAGGAGACATGACATTATTCCTCCCGAGCAGCCTACTATTACACATATTATGTGGGGGTGGTGCCTGATGAGGCATCATAGGTGCCTAGATTTTCCTCGTATGCCAGAGGATCAAAGGGTACACAAGCATCACCTCTGCCAGATATGCCTCCTCTTCCACCTCCTCCAGGTGATGAGGGAGAGGGCCAGAGTTAGGGATGATATATTGATAGAGTAGATCACATGATATATCTGATGCATTGGCATATGTGTATTGTACCACCATTCTTGAGATAGACTATGCTCGAGTAGCACCATTTTGTATTGTATTGACACTCTGAGATATATGTATATATGAGCTCATCATTTGGTATCATTGCATTTGTCACATTGTTCTTTATGAGATATTTCCTATATTTTTAGATGCTTAGATGATTATAAATGTATGCAAATGAATGGACATGTTTTGAATATATGGAGATGTATGAAATGCACATGTATATGTTTATGAGTTATGTATGCGATGCAGATGTATATGTAGATGTATGTATGTGATGCACATGTAAATGTAGATGTATGTATGTGATGCACATGTGAATGGAAAAAATGTAAATGCAAGGTGTATATGATAATGCATTTGTGAATTTAATGTATATGGTACTAACATCTCATGCAGGGTGTCCAAATGTGTGACAGATGCTAACCAAGAGAACATGTGAAGAATTGAGATCGAGGATCGAACACTTGTGTAGTCATGATGAAGCCAGGATGCTAAAGAAGAACTCCTCAATGTACAAATCCAAGAGAACGCAATGAAGTGAGCATCGAATTGCTGCCACAATGCAAGTCTATAATGAAAATTCAATCCTATGCTAGATGCAATCCCTAGGACATGGTTGTGAGACCCATCATATAATTATCATCATAGAGAATTTTTGGAACATCAGAGTCGATACAATCCTTACTAGTGTCACTGCAACCGTAAGATTATGAATATGACTTTCATAGGATAAGATATCGGAAACAAACATAAGCATCAGGGCACAAAAACCAAGATGACCTAAACATTGTTTCCAGTTTGATGTTGCAAGAGTACACCAGTATCGAGGCATTCAAAGCCAAGATAACCATGAGTGTGATCGTGCATAAACAAATAAAGCAATAACAGTCAAGGATATAGTTCTGACCTCACCTTGGCATACAATTAAAGAGGATCGAGGGATGTGGGGCTTTTCCACCTTAATGTAGAAGCTCTTATCACATACACCCTGGTTATTTGATGTTGCCAAATCATCAGAGCCACACCAACAAGCAGTAGACAAAGAAAAATATCAATGAAATCCATGAGAACATACAACATCCAAAGAAAGATTCAATCATAGCTCAGCCAGTTTAAAAGTTTTTGAATATGTATTGGTATAGGGGTGTCGAAAAATACCATTGTGCTTGTGAGTGCATTGTGTTTTATTGTCATCGATAGATGTTTATGTTGCGATATCCAATGTGTGTTGAAAAACACAGATGTGTCCAAAGGTAGTGTTAAGAAACACTATTTTCAATTGGGGTGTTGAGAAACACCATTTTGTGTCAGTAGCAAGTTGTCCTTCAAAAATGACAAGATTACTGACTCTGGTGAAAATAAAAGATGCGATCAGATTTGGGGACCCATACCCCTAGTAGTGGTGACTGACTTGACATATGTTGCAAGAAGAAACTAGATTTGGTTATCCCCAGGCTTATGGTGTTGAATCAGTTTCAAGTCCATAGGGCTCGCAAAGGAACCAAAGTGTCATGATAGTGATCGAAAGCTATGTACAAACTAAAGCAAAGGATCGTCGAGACCGAGTATCGATAGATAGAGCATTTGAGTATAAATCTAACTCCAACAGATGTGACCAATCTCAATAGTACAGTGACAATAGACAGATGCAATGATAACCACTGGTGACTAACGTTAGAGAGTTTCTCGATTGAAGAGATCGTAGCAATAGCTAGGCATCAGTAGGCAGACGTAGTGAGAACCATTGGTGACTGATGCGAGGGAGATTCTCAAGGAGAGAGATCTCAGTATAAGAAAAGGGATAGTAGGAAGACACAGTGAAAACCACTGGTGACTATTGTGAAGTAGATCCCAAAAGGTGATAGGACAGTGCCCCCTAGATTAGGAAGGTTGCCCCGAGAGTATGACCGGTTTCAATCCATGTAAGTTGGTGTCTTGACGGGAACGAGAGAATGCTAAAAAGCAAATGCAAGTAGGAAAGAAGGAAAGAAAATGTATAAATCCAAGTGGTGCTACGATATATATAGAAATGTGGAACAAGAGGTGCTTGTTTACCAGGTTTTCACCTTCTTGGCAGAAATTCTTTTTTTTTTCTACCATGATGCATGTTTGCCAAGTTTTCATCGATGACACTTTTTATTTTTTATTTCTCTTTTTTTGTATTTTTTGGAATATATAATTTTTTTTTGAGATACATCAAAGTGCCTATTGCTAGGTTTTCACTAAGATGATCATTTTTAGGGACATTTTTTGATTTTTAGAGTTTTTTCAGGACTTACTATGTACATGAGCACACTAAAGATGTCTTAGCTATAGAATCATTTCAGATGAAGTGCGTTGATCAGCTCCTTGAGTTTCTCCCCTTTAGTAGTAGATATTTGATAGGTGCCAAACCCAAATACTACAGTGACAACATACAGACCAAGCCAATTTGGTTCAAATTTTCCTTTCTAGACCCGATGTTGTTGATTCTTAGGGTTCTCCCTTAGAACGAGGTCACCCACTTGGAAGTCCCTTGGTCGAACCTTCTTGTTATAGCTCTTGGACATCCTTTTCTGATATGCTCTAAGGTGATCAAACACCACTTGTCGATGTTCATCAAGTAGTTCTAGCTCTTGTAGCTGAGATATTCTGTTATCATTGTCAATAATGAGGCCCTTCATAGAGACTCATAGAGAAGGAATCTCAACCTCAATTGGTAACACAACATCTGCTCTGTAAACCAAAGCATAGGGCCTAGCCCTTGTTGGTGTTCTTATGCTGGTCTTGTATGCCCAGAGAGCTGGATTGATCTGGAGGTGCCAATCTTGTCCAGATTTGTGAACTGTGCGATGTAGGATTTTAAGGATTATCTTATTTGATGCTTCCGCCTGTCCATTACCCTGAGGATAATAGATGGAAGACCAATGTTGAGTGATTTTAAACTTAGAGAATAGCTCCATCAAATCCTTGTTTTTGAACTACCCCCTATTATCAGTGATTATTTCTGAGGGTACACCATACCTGTAGATGATGTAGTTGAGAATGAACATGGCTACAGATTTTCCATTGGCCACAGTGAGAGGGACTGCCTCCACCCACTTGGTGAAATAGTCTGTAGCTGTGATGATGAACTTATGTGTATTTGATGACGAGGGATAAATCTGACCCACCCAATCAAAGGCCCATTGTTGAAATGGCCAAAAAGTAATGAAGGGAATGAGCTCCTTAGTTGGGGCATGAATCAAATTTACATGCAATTGAGACTGTTTGCAAGACTTAGCAAATTGTGTAGCTTCTTTTTCAATATCTGGCCAATAGTAACCAGCTCTAATAAGTTTACGGGCCAGTGTCAAGTCATTTGAGTGAGACTCACAGATACCTTCATGCACATATACTAATGCACACTTGGATTCATCGAGTTTTAAACACCTAAGAAGGTTACCATCTAGAACTCACCTATACAAGTCATTAGCTATGATGACAAACCGTGAAGCATTGCGGATTTAGTGATGTTTCTCATTCTGGGTGTAGGTGTCTGCAACAATCTGGTCATGAAGATAGGAATAAATATGATGGTAGCAGGATGAATCATGTCCATAGAAAAAAAAAATCATCCGAGACTCAAGGGAATCATAGGCTGGGTAGCGTAACATCTCCACTAGGAATTCATGTCAGAAGTCATTTTCTGGCATTTGTAGCATGGAAGCAAGAGTAGCCATTGCATCAGCCACTTTATTGTTTTCCCTTGGAACTTGTTGAAATGTGACATGAGAAAAATATTTTCTGAGGTCATCAACCAGCTATTTGTAAGGCACCTACTTGTCATCTTTTGTCTGATATATATCATTTACTTGATTGATCACTAATTGTGAGTCTCTAAGGACATTCAGCTCATCCACCTGCCACTCAAGGGAAATCTTCTTACCATTGATCAAGGCTATTAGGAATAACAGTCTACAAGACAACTGAGAG
>MU226572.1:2159414-2181004 GCA_018584345.1 Thuja plicata | reverse complement strand
ATTTTAGATTATGATGTACTTACCCCATACTTGCATGTGTATGGTTGTCTTATATGTGAATGTACTTGTTGATGTGTTGTTGTGGTAGAGGACGGAGACATAGTTACTTGCTTCGGCGAGATCCACATGTTCAACCGATCCCTATCATTGTTTGCGATATTATATTATGTATGTACATGCATGTTCTTTTGATGACATGATTGCAAGTACAGGGCATCGTCTTCCCTAAATTGGCAGGAGTGAGCGTGCCCATAAATATTCATCTCAATGATAAAGAGGGGAGGTAACATACAGATCCAAAACCCTAACCTAAGCCTAATCATCCTAATGTTGGATGAGTTTTAATATGACTACCCTATTCAGATTCATCTAGGTTGACAGAATTCAAATACCCTCTCTCCTGAGTATGTGTGTGTTTTGCTTGATTATGCTTTCAGGTGATTTTTGGATTATTGAGTGATTGTCCATATTCTATGATTTAATGGATTATAGTTGAATTAATTATTTAATTATATACTAAGTTTATTTTAAATACTTAATTAAATTGAAATATTTGAATATTTTGATTTAATTGAAAACTATAGTAAATGTGCTTATATGATTAATTAAATAATTAAATATTTGGTTGCATGCATTATTGTGACATAAATATTTAATCTATTTAATTAAATATTTTATCATTTACATGTGCATGAATGTGTTGAAAAAGTAATTTCAAATTCAAATATCTTAACTTGAAATTAGGAGTCAAAGTTGAGTTGTGGAAATAAAGAATATTTTAATTATTTAATTTGGACTTACTTTCAATTTTGAGTGGAGTTAATTTAGGGATTGACTTGGGAGTTGTCATCAAGATTTGCATGTTTAGGGGAATTTGAATCTCTTTAGGGGGAATTGGTCATTCATTCTCTCATAACAGGTTTTTGGATTTGGAGAGCTTTTGGTGATTTGAGATTTTTGAAGAATTGTGGATTGATGTGGTTACTTGTTGCTTTGAAGTTTTCAAGTTTTTTCTTGCTTGTGTGTGTGCTCGGATCTTCATAGTTGCCAGATCCATGGTTGAATTGTGCTTGAAGGATTTCAGATTTTCTTCCATCATCCAAGCTACATTCTTCTGTTTCTAGCATTGGAATCAAGGTAGGATTCATTTGCCATGTGTGGTTTCAATTTTGTAGATCTGAGATTTTCAATGTTGATTTAATGCATGTTCATTATTTTGGCTTTTAAATGGCTTATTGTTGTTCATACATTTTCGGGTGTTTATAAAAACCCTAGATCTGAATTTCTTTCATTCTATGTATTCTTAGCATCGTAGGGTTATGCTGTCAAAATTTTGACAAGAAATTCTCTCTAAATCTCTTAGAAAATGAAAAAATTAATCCTTTGTATAGTTTAAACTATAGAGAAAATCAAATTTATGGTTATTAATGTTTTGATGTTTTTGGAGTTTATGAGAATCTTAGATCTATCATTTTCATATTTATATGTTTCTTAGCATAGCACCCTTATGTTGTCAAAAATTTTGTGAAAAGATCTCTCTCTAGAACTCCTAGAAATCGAAAAATCAATCCTGCCTATAGTCTAAACTATAGGGAAAAATAAAATATTTAGTTTCCTTGTATTTGCTTTGGAAAAATTAAATGAGTTGAAAAAAATCAACTCTCTGTAAAAATACTGGTGGAAAAAAAATTTGCCCAGAAAGAACAAAAATTAGGAAAAAACAAAATAGTGTGTAGAAAGGAAAAGAACACTATATATATATATATATATATATATAAGTTCCTATCCTAAATTTCATAATTTCGGAATTCATTTAAAAAAAAAAATCAAATGAGGGGGGGAAAAGTAATAAACGCAGTTATTAAATGTCGTTTGAAAATGTTTAAAAAAAAAATTATATTGTTTTAGGGGGAGGTGGGACCCCATCCCCACCATCCCCCAAGGCCTGCGCCACCTATCAAAGGTGGGCGGCTCGTCCCCAATTGGGACTATGCGCTGCAAGCGCAGGGGGAGGTACCCCCCCATCACATGAGCTGTATTGCACAAGGGGTGTGCCGTGCAGGCCCCCCATGTCCTATGTTATTTTATTAATTTTTTAAAAAATTATTTCAAGTTTATTTAAAATTCGTTTGTTTTAATTAATTTGTTTTAAAAAAAATTTAGTTTTTTATTAAATTGTAATTTATAATTAGTATTAGTTATTAGTTATTATATATTGTATTAATTTTTAATTTATATATATATGTTAATTTAATTTTTAAGTTCATATGTATATTTGTTTTAATTTTTAATTGATATGGTTATTAACAATTTTTAATTAATGGGTTTATAATTAATTTTAAATCAGGTCATTTAAGATTAATTCCTATTAATATGATTATTACTAGATTTGGTCATTATGTATCATCCAATTAAGGGGATGTAATGGGGATGATTAATTAATGAGTTCTTTTAGTTAATTTGATTTAATTAATGGTCATTTTAATTAGTCCAATTAGATGCTAGGGGTAGTTTGAATGGGCTTAATTTTGATGGCGTTAATTATGTTGGATTAAGTCGTAGAACTGGATTTATTAGTGGATGATAAATGAGTTTATTTTACGCATGTGGGTGGTTTAAATAGATGAAAATGTTATCCATGTGTGTTCATTTTTCAGTCCTCTAGGATGTTTCTGTTCTATGCTTCCTTATGGATCTCTTTTGCTTATGTGTGTTAATTTTGGGGGCATTAGATGACCTAAGATGTGTACAGAGGCCAGGGGGAGCATTTATCTTTGTTGTTAATTCATGGTGTGTGTGTGTTATCAAGTTATTACCCTACACTGACCATGTGACCCTTTCGATTATGTTATCTGATTGTGTACCTATGTGACCGTTCCTAATTGTGTGGGATACTGGATTTGGGGTACACTTGGGTTATGACCTATGCTAGATCTGTTAGGATCTCTGAGCCTAGGGTAGGTTACCTAGATGTGTAGTAGGAGGTGGCTTGCAATAAGCTTCATGTCCATAAGTGACTACTGGATTGCTTATTGTAGAGTTTCTTAATAAGTGATAACTAAGGACATACTAAGGGATATTAAATGAACTAATAAGATATGATTCTCCTCACCCATGCTTGAGTGCTAGTAAAGACTGAGATGGAGGTTGAGATAGTGCTTTCCCCCTTATGAGGTGCGGGTTCTGGCATAGTTAGTGATCTTGTCATTTTGAGAGGTCATTGGCTCCGTGTATGGTCACTTAGGTGCTGAAATCCATTGTGATTATCGGGGCTGAACTTAAGGGTTAGAAAAACATGTTGACACCTTCCTTTACACATGCTAGATTTCCTATGTTGTCAGTTGCCTATGGATTAGTGAGTCTTACCTACCTTTTCTTAGTGGTTATTCCTTCTTGGTTTTCGATATCCGATTGGGATCTGTTGTTATCTCCTCAGCATGGTGGGGTGGACCTTTGTAGTTCCACATGGACGGGTGGTAATGTTTCTTTACCCATTGAGATTTGACATCCTTGTACTAGGTTCTTGATGGTTCTTTGCAGACAAGCTCTTTATGTTCCTTCATCATTTATTATGTAATTTCATTATTGTAAATCTTGTATTAGAGTATCGCATGTGATACCTAATCTGAAAATTGTAATTAAGTAGTTTAGATTGATTACCACATACTTTGTGACATGTGTAGCAGATGTGAGTTTATGGTGGTTTCATGGTTATCCATGAGGATGTAAGTATGGTTACATAAGTTGTAATTGTTATACTTAATCAGATGGAATCTTTTGCTATATTGTTAGTTGTGTTTTTCTTTGAGTAATTCAACGTCATGGAACCCTTGAGTCATGTAATCTATGTGAGTGTAAGACATGTGTATAAATGGTAATTACTTCTACATGATTGTATGTCTCTTAATGTTAACTAAAAAAAATAAAAATTTAGCACACATAGTATCATGTTCTAGGTTAATCTCTCTTGGGTTCCCTGGTGGGGCGTTACATTAGGTCAGCTAATTAAGGCTTTCCATCATACAAATAATTACATAGCCCCTTGCTTAGACACACACGATATCTAGGACAAGTATACAACATTTATAATTCATCATATATACTTCCAGATCCACAATTCACGCTCACAAATAATTTCACATGCTACATGTCTGAAGTCGGCTAGGAAATAGGTCTTCTCCAGAATACAGGCCACAGCTGACGTCATCAGTCTCCAATTAACAATCAAAATCAACCCATTACTCTAACATATGTCAGGTGTCCAATAGTAAGCTTGCAAGTTCTAAAATATTTTCGCCAGAAGGATATACTCAAAACACAGAGACCTGCTCTGTCCAGAATCACAGTTGCAGTCCAGAAAACTTGTCTTCACCAAATGAACTGTAACATCCACAAAATGTAACATAAAGTCAAGTGATCTTAGGAATAAGGTCAGCACACATTCTTCTACATAAATCCAAATTTGATCATTCTAAATCATCTATACAGTGTCCGTACACTCATTCCCATTAAGTATCTAGTCTATCTTCTCCATATAAATATATGTTGACATCAGTGACAAAACATGAATATCAACAACATGATCAGTAACCAAAACTGATATCATCCAATAATCTCCCCCTTTGGCATTGATGGCAACATATGGGAAAATCCATATGCATCAACCCAAAAGTACTCTCTCTCAATACAATCTTCTCAATATCCTTAACACAAATCTCCCCAAAACAGTAGGGATTTTCACATAGATTCCTTCCCCCTTTGGCAGCAATGGCAAAGGGTGCCATAATTCACCTGTAGTCTTCTGTAAGATGTAGCTTTTTAAAATCTTCATGTTCAATCAGCTAGGTGCAAGATCACCCAAATTTACTCCATAGTATTATTCTACGATCACTCCCCCTAAGAAGTAGATCCATACACCAAGTCCAAAGAATGATATAGCTTTGAGATCCACTGGACTGATGCATAGATTTGCATCATTTAGTTTTCACTGGGAGGGGCCGTCACCCCAAGCATGCCTCTAATATATTCAAAAGCATCTTTTGGCAAAGGTTTGGTAAATATATTTGCTATATGTTACTTTGTGCTAATATACTCCAGTTTAATCTCTCTATCTGCTACCTTCTCCCTCAAGAAATTATACTTGATGGAAATATGTTTAGTCTTTGGATGCATTACAAGATTCTTTAACATATTCACTGTGCTGGTGTTATCACAATGGATAACCACTGGTTCTTTGAAAATTATTCCAATGTCCTTCAACATTTGTTTCATCCAAACAACTTGTGTATAGTTTATTGCAGCAGCAACATACTTTGACTCAGTAGTAGATTGAGCAATACAGTTTTGCTTCTTGCTCAACCAAGAAACCAACATTTTTCAATGGAAAAATGCAACACCACTTATACTCTTCCTATCATCCACATTACCTGCCCAATCAGCATCAGTAAAATCCTACAATGTAAAATCATCAGAATTTTCATACCATAATCCATATTCTACTGTTCCTTTCAAATATCTGAAAATTATTTCCACAGTAGCAAAGTGTGCCTCTTTAGGATCTGCCTGATATCTAGCCACAATTCCAATTGCATTGGTAATATCTGGTCTAGTGTGTGTCAAATATTGTAGACCTCCAATCATTGATCTATACTTAGTTTTCCCAACACTTTGCGTCTCATCACTTTTAGTTAGTTTGTTCCCTATCACCATGGGTGTACCAATAGGTTTACAGTCTTCCATTCTAAATTTCTTCAACATTTCCTTAAGGTATTTGGTTTGAGATATAGATATTCCATTCTTACTCTGATTAATTTGCAAACCAAGAAAAAATTTCATCTCACCAATCATTGACATCTCAAAATCATTCTCCATTTCCTTAGCAAACTTTTTACTTATTTTATCATTGCCTCCAAAAATGATATCATCAACAAAAACTTCTATAATTAAGATTCCATCTTCATCAATTCTCAAATAAAAATTACTATTTGCATAGCCTTTTCTGAAACCAAGACAAAGTAGATGTTTATCCAGTCTTGCATACCATACCCTCGGTGCTTGTTTCAATCCATACAGTGCCTTCATCAGTTTGCAAACCATGTTTTCATCATCTGTCAAAGGAAAAACATTAGGTTGCTCAATGTACACTTCTTCTAGATCACCATTCAAGAATGTTGACTTCACATCCATCTGATATACTTTGAAGTCTTTATGTGTAACATAAGCAAGGAAAAGTCTCACAGCTTCCAATCTAGCAACAAGTGCAAATGTTTCTTTATAGTCTATGCCTTCTTTTTGTGAGTATCCTTTACAAAATAGTCTAGCCTTGTTTCTTACCATTGTGCCTTCCTCATCCATTTTGTTTCTGAAAACCCACTTAGTGCCAATCACATTTTTATTCTTAGGTCTTGGAACTAGTTCCCAAGTGTTGTTTTTCTTTATCTATTCTAGTTCTTCTTCCATGGATTTAGTCCAAGATTCATCTTTACATGCTTCATCAGTAGTCTTTGGTTCAACTTGAGAAATCAAACATATTTCATCTCTAACTTTAGATCTAGTCATCATGCCTTTGCTTGCATCACCAATAATTTGATCTTCAGGATGGTTTTTCTTGACATACCTTCGTGTCTTCAGTGTTTCAGTAGCTTCAACCTGTTCTTCTTCTTCAATCTCATTCTTGATCATCATGGGTTCTTCAGGTTTAACAACAACTTCTCTTGTCTCTGATATCTGACCACAATCATACATTCTTTCTTGAATATGAAATTTTTCATCTATCCTTACATTGGCACTTTCAATCAATTTCCTCAATCTCAGATTGAAACATTTATATGCTTTAATCTTAGTGTAATAACCAATAAATATTCCTTCATCACTTCTAGCATCAAACTTGCCTATCTCATCATCTCTCTTGATGTAACATTTACTATCAAATATTCTAAAATATTTCATAGTAGGTGTATGATCAAACCATAATTCATAAGGAGTTTTATTTGTACCTTCTCTGATCTGAATTTTGTTTAATGTGTACACAATAGTGCCAAATGCTTCTCTCTAATGGACATGTGACACATTTCCTTCCAGCAACATAGTCCTTGCAACATCGAATATGGTTCCATTTCTTCGCTCAGCTATGTCATTCTGTTGTGGAGTTCTAGGAGCAGAAGTCTTCTATGTATTCCATTTTCTTCACAGTATATATTAAACATTTCTGATGTGAACTCTCCTCCTCTATCTGATCTCAAACACTTCATCTTTAAACCAGATTCAGTCTCAACTTTTGCTTTGAATAACTTGAATTTGTCAAATGCTTCAGATTTTTCTCTCAAATATGTAACCCACATCATTCTAGAAAAATCATCAACAAAAAGTATAAAATACCTTTCACCATAGTATGATCTTGTTCTTGTAGGACCACACAGATTTGTATGCACCAGATCCAACTTTCCTTTTGCTGAATAAGCTTTTGTCTTGAAGGTGCTTCTAGCCTATTTCCCCATAACACATTCTCTACATAGTGTTAGATGGATTACAATTCTAGGTAGATCTCTAACTACTTTTTTCATACTTGCCTTCACAATATTATCAAAATTAACATGACAAAATCTTTTGTGCCATAGCCAATTGTCATCAACCTTTGCAATAAAACAAGAAGCTTCAGATGTGTTCAATTCAAATACATTACCTTTGGATTTAGTACCAGATGCTATCAAGTCTCCTGTCTTACTCTTGATAGAACATTTTCCATTGATGAAGTTTAGTTGATAACCCTTGTCCACTAATTGTCCATCACTCAACAAATTATGCTTGAGTCCATCAACAAGTAATACATTGTCAGTGTTAGTCTTTCAATCCAAGGAAATAGATCAAATTCCAATAATAATTTTAGGAGTATTATCACCAAATCTAACAACACCACCATCATGTTTTTTTAAACTCACAAACTTATTTCTATCTCCAGTCATATGATGTGAACAACCACTATCTATGACCCATTCAAATTTCTTTTCAACTCGAGATACTAAGGCTTTTTCTTCGTGCATAGGTTCGTCATCTTTAATAGAAATAAATCCAATTTCATTATAGTGACCATATTCATCATCAGATATACCTTCAGTAGCATAATAACATTCCTTGTCCTTTGAGAATTTAGATTTGAAAAACTTAGGCTTGTGCTTTGGAATTCTTGTAGGACATCTAGACGCAAAATGACTGATCTTGTTACATGAAAAACATTTCAAAGGTAATTTTCCCTCAAACTTACCCTTACCTCTCTTTTCTCTTCTAGAAATTAGTGCAACAATTTCATCTAGATTCCTTTCTTATTCCTATATTTTTTCCCATTCAGCATAGGCTCCAAGTTCTTCTCTTAGGTCATTACTGCTCGAGCTCTCATTTCCAGGTAAGATTATTTTTCTTTTGTGCATTTTTGCTTTGAATGTTGACTCAACCTTAAGTAAGTGTCTCCCAATTCTATAGCTTCAAATTTAGTTAACTTGCCAATCAACATCTCTTTGGTTAAGTTCGGTGTCAAAGGTATGATATCCTCTATAGCCTGAACCTTGGTTCTATATGTAGGTGTCAATGATCTGAGTATCTTTGCAATCACTTCTTCCTCACTGTAAGTTCCTCCAGAGTTCCTAATTCTATTAAATACCTCAGTAATTCTTTGTGCATATGCTCTGATGTTCTTGTCTTCTTTCATCTTCAGTGATTCCATCTTTGTCTTCCAGTTCTGTAGCTTTTCTTGCTTTGTAAACTTGTCTCCAACATATAGTACTTCTAGTCTTGACCAGATTTCATGTGCTGAGTCCAAATCCTTCACTCTAGTAAATTCTCCTTCTGATAATGTGTTGATTAAGGATTCCATTGCAACCATATTGCATGAGAATAGCTTCTTTTGATCATCACTAGCTTTCTCTAATTCATCTTCAGTCACTATGTTTTCCTTCTTCTTTGTTATAATCCAGTAATCAATTCCCAGACATAGCAAATGTGTTCTCATCTTGTTCTACCAACTTTCAAAGTTTTTAGGGTCAAACTTTGGACTATCCTTTCTATAGCAAGTCATCTTCAAGATCACCTCAAGCTATTAAAATTTCTCTCTGAGGACCAATAGCTCTGATACCAATTGTTAGGAATAACAATCCACAAGAAAATTGAGGGGTGGGGGTGAATTAGTTGTGATATAGATTATTAAACTTTAAACTTTATAAATCAAATCTGCAAATGTAAATGATAACACCGTAATTTCCAACACCATAACATAATAATTGTTGTCGAGGAAACCCTAATAAAGGTAAAACCCCGGTGGGAATTAACACCCACATATAATGTACTGAGAGTATAGTATCCCTGTTAAAAGATATTAGCCCTATTAGGAGCTTATTACAACATTATAGTACACAGTCCCTGTTAGGAGACAGACCCTGTTAGGAGTCAAGGAAAATAGTAGGCTCACTGCCAAGGCACACTGCCCAAAGAAGGTTAAAGCCACCCTCAAGGAATTACAATCCACACAAGTGTATAAAGCAAATACACATTCAATGAACTATCTACCAGGAACTATCTTTGCTTGATTAGTTCTAATGAAGTATCAACTTTGCTTGCATCCAGTAATCAACAAGCTTCACAACTTCCACACATATCTACCTTTCTCTTCTCTATAACACTTCTCCACAAGAATTTATCTTTCGTATATACCCTTATACAATAAATTATTAGGTTGGCCAGTTAAGCTTTCCTAATACATAATTAATTAGGTCGTCCAATTAAGGCTTTCCATCATACAAATAATTACATAGCCCCTTGCTAAGATACACACAGTATCTAGGACAAGTATACAACATTTATAATTCATCACATATACTTCTAGATCTGCAATTCACACACTACATGTCTAAAGTCTACCAGGAAATAGGTCTTCTCCAGAATACATGCCACAGCTGACGTCATCATTCTCCAATTAACAATCAAACTCAACCCATTACTCTAACATATGTTGGCTATCCAGCAATAAGCTCACAAGTTTTGAAATATCTTCGCCAGAATGATATACTTGAAACACAGAGAATTGCTCTGTCCAAAATTACAGTTGCAGTCTAGAAAACCAGTCTTCACCAAATGAACTGTAACATCCACAAAATGTAACATAAAGTCAAGCGAACTTAGGAATAAGGTTAGCACACATTCTTTTGCATAAATCCAACTTTGATCATTCTGAATCATCTGTACAATGTCTATACACTCATTTTAGTTAAGTAGCTAGTTTGTCTTCTCCATAGAAATATATGTTGACATCAGTGAAAAAACATGAATATCAACAACATGATTAGTAACTAAAACTGATATCATCCAACAAAGGCTTCATACTTAGCGATGTTGTTTGTACAAGGAAACAACATTTTGTATGCTTTTGGTAAAGAGTAGCTTTGAGGTTTGATGAATAGTATCCCAGCAACCAGCCCCTGTTGGGTAAATGAACCATCAAAGAACATAATCCAAGATCGATGTGTGAGAAGTAATATGGTCTCATTTGGAAATTTGATGTTCAATGGTTGATGATCTACTAGAGGTGCTTCTGCCAAGTGATCTGAAATTTCTTGCCCCTTGATGGATTTTATTTCTACATACTTAATATCAAATTCACTGAGAAGCATGACCAACTTGGCTAATCTACCTGTGAGGGTAGCTTTACTGAGCAAATATTTCAGAGGATCAATCTTAGCAATGAGATGTGTAGTATGAACCAGCATGTAGTGTCATAGTTTTTGTGAAGCAAATACTACTGCGAGGCAAGCCTTCTCTATAACAGAATAGTTTGTTTCATAGGAGACCAGAGTCCTACTAATATAGTAGATAGCCCTTTCTTTGTTTTTCTGATCTTCTTGAGCTAATAGGACACCCAATGATATATCTGTAGCAGAGATGTAAAGTATGAGTGACTTTCCATGAATACAAGGCATCAATATTAGCGGATTCACAAGATATTATTTGATTTGTGTGAACCCCTCATCACATTCTTTGTTCCATTGGTAAGCCACACCTTTGTGTAAAGTCTTGGTGAATGGTTGTGACTTGTCCGCCAGTTGTGAGATGAAGCATTGGATAGACTGTAATTGACCTTAAAGTCCTCTCATTTGTTTGATATTTCTTGGTGGCAACATTTCCATGATAGCTTGGACCTACTCAAGATCCACTTCTATGCCTTTTGTAGAGAGGATGTAGCCAAGAAATTTTCCAGATGTTACACTGAATGCACATTTCTTAGGATTGAGCTATAGACTGAACTATTCCATGCAATCTAGTGTAGGACCTAGATCCACTAGGTGCATATTTCGTTGCATGCTCTTAGCTAGAGTGTCATCAACATAATCTTCCATTGTTTTATGCATCATGTCATGAAATATAGTGGTGATAGCTATATGATATGTAGCACCAGCATTCTTGAGTCCAAAAGGCATGACGTTCCAACAGAAAGTGCCCCATACACATGTAAAATCAATTTTCTCTTGGTCTTCTGATGCAATATTTATCTGGTTGTAGCCAAAGAAGCCATCCATCACTCAGTACATTTCATATCCTATTGTCATATCTACAATCATTTCAATATTGGGCAATGGAAAGTCATCCTTAGGACATGCCTTGTTCAAGTCTCTAAAGTCTGTGCAGACTCGGATAGATTTTTCATGTTTTGACACTGGAACAATGTTGGAAATCCATTCTGCATAGTCAATTTCTTTGATAAATACTGCCTGAAGAAGTTTCTCCAATTTAGGTTTGACAAGTAGAGCCACATGTGGATGCATTTTCTGAAGCTTTTATTTGACAAGCTTGACGCCTAGTGCAATGGACAAGTGATGCATGATTATATTAGGATCTAATCCTGGCATGTCTGAATATTTCCATGCAAAGTTTATCTTTTTCTCTGGAAGAATTTAATGAATTCCTCTCTTTCTGCCTCAGATAATGATTGTGCCAAATGAATGATCTAAGGTTCAACTTCTGTACCCAAGTTGACAGGTTGAGTTGGTTCAATTAGCATAGATGATCGTTCCTAGAAATGATTCGGAAGCATATCAAGTATCTCATCCTCGGGCACCTCAGAGAGGTTTTCACCCTTGGATACATCCTTTATTTTGACTTTTTTAGGCTTTGACATTGCCACAATGTGGTTTTCACCATCAGAGCACCTATTTTTCCTTCTTTTGATTTTGTGATTGAGATACTTGATATCAGCCTCAGTCATTTTGACACTATCTTTGCTAGTGGAGGATGTTACAGGTTCGACAAAATTAAGGTAATAGGCAAGAGCATAGTCATTCCAGAACGTAAGGACTTCAATAGATGGGGAGGAAGATTTCAAGTCTATGAGATCAGGATAGCGGAGTGAAAGAGAAGTGACAAGTTCAAGTGCATTCACGATATAATCATCAAAAGTGTGGACTAGTAAGTCGAGACCTAGAGCAATCTCATCCAAAGGTGTAGTCAAATTCCTTTGACCCCTAGCGACCGTAGTAGAGAAAATGTTAACATCAATGGAATTAGAATCATTTGAGCTTACACTAGACCCTTCACCTACTTTGAGAAGGTTTTCATATGTATGTACTATATCTATGTCCCTATCATAGGTGGCATATGAAAAACTGTCAAACTCGTATTCATGAGAGTTTGTTTCATCATTGGGTGTCATATCAAGAACATGAGTAAAATCCACCCTTTGCCCCCAGTTTAGATGAGTTCCTCCTAAAACCTCTGCTATAGTCAAATAAGCACCATTTGACATAGGTGCTTCATCAGTGCTTGTAGCATCATTTGATTCTTTTTTAGTGAGAAGTGGCTAGAATTTATCCTATTCAAACCACTCTTGGAAGTGCGGTGGTATGTACAGATCACCCTGATGACCCAGATTTATAGTTTGCATTTCTTTCCACCGCTCAGGTTAATGGAGAAAGTGAAGTGGTTTCATCAAAGTCACTGTTAGTCTATACTATATTGACATGCGGTATAAAATCATCTGGCTTAGCAAAGAATGCTACCATATCTAGAGGAATGGGATAAGGGAAGAAATCCTCCTTAGAGCTGTCTTCTGACTCTTTATTTTTAGATGTACCTTCAGGTGTTGGTTGGTGATCTATTTGAGGTACAAATTTATTTATTCCCAGTTGAAATGTGAGCTTCTTAAAGCCTAGACCTGTAGATTCATGTGTTGGTCGACCAATAGCTTCAACTGGTGTGAGTAATCCTTTATGATTCACACCTATAGGACCATTTCCTTTGTAGCCAAAGTGTTTCATAATAGTTAGACCCTTGCCATACTATTTAGGTTTTATATCACAAGGTGGAGTGGTTTGTTCAGATGTGTCCTCCCCTTTATAGATACAAGCTTTGATAGCCATGTTTTCATCCTCTTCCTCTAATGGTGTCATGGCCTATACAAAGGTGCCACCATATTTTTTTGAGGAGGAACTATAGAAGGTTTAGCATCCTCAGAAGGTCTCACATAACACCATGGAGATAAAGGCAAAGATGTAATAGATAGCACGGGTTCAATCTGATACCCACCCATGTTAGTTTCCTTAAGTGTTTGAGAATTTTCCATTTCCTTTAGTTTAGCTTCAAAGAACTCAGTAGACTCTCTGTTGGTTGGTTCAAAGCCATCAACAGATTTTGTGAGTGTGTTACAATCATAGTGTGTATTAGCAGGTACAATCACTTTAGATCCTTGGAATGGGAACTTAATGTACTAATGATATGTTGAAGGGACATCTTGCATTTCGTGGATCCATGTCCTTTCCAATATAATATTGTATGCTAAAGGAATGTCAAGCACTTGACAGATAACATCCCTTTCAATAGGGCCAACTGTGATTGATAACACAACTAGCCCCTTAGATTTTCATTCTTCTTCATCATAGGCCTTAATAGTAATCTTTTTGTGGGCATCTATGCAATCTTCAATGTAGCCTAACTTAGTAAGGAAGCTATCAGAGAAAATGTTAAGGCCAACACCGTTATCTATGAGGACATGACAGACACATTTTGGGCCAATCATGACTTCAATGTGCAAGGGTTATTGTGTGGGTGACTCAAAGAATGCTCATCTTCCTCAGAGAAAGAAAAGTAATGGGAGGAGGTCAAGTGACCTACCATGGATTGAAACTGGTCGAGATCAAGATCCTTCAGAACATTTTTCTTAGTGAGGGATTTGTCAAGGATTTCCCTGTGAGTAGGGGAAATTTTTAGTAGCTCAAAGATGGTAATCTGAGTGTTGGTACGTTGTAATTGGTCTAGTATGCTATAATTGGCAGCATTAGATGAGGTGCCAATTGCAGATTCTTGTTGGCAGAGCCAATAGTAGCTTTGTTTGTAGGTTATGTTGGTAATGATGTAGAAGGCTCAGGGCCTTTGAGAACAATCTTAGCACGAGATCGAGTAACAATGTTTGCACAAACTTGAGACTGTTCTTGTTCGTAGGGCTGAGGTGTAGGCCCTCATAAGATGAAAGGATTTTTGGGCTTGGGAGCATCTTTCCTCCCCTTGATAGTGACAACATTACAATATTCAACATCCATAGGTTCAACCATATTAATGACATTATCATTATTAGTGTATGTATAGTTACCCTTGGCATCAATGTTCTTACCTTTAGATGAATCACCTTTCCCATGAGGAGGAAATGGGTCTTTGAAAGCTTGTTGGTCTGAGTTATTGTTGTGACCTCCCATAGGAATAACCTCACTATCAATAAGGTCTTGAATCTTGTGTCGTAATTGAATGTAGGTAGTCATCTTGTGACCCTTGTTCTAATGGTAATCGCAATATGCAGATTCATTCCACCAAGATGGTTGAGGTTGCAGATCAAAAGGACATGAGTTATCTAGAGGAGTGAGTAAATAGTTGTCCAAGAGAGTCTTATAAACCACATTGAGAGTTTCTCCTAGGGGAGTGAACTCATGCTTCGGTCAAGGAGCCCAAGCTTTAGATCTGGAAAAATTCAAAGAACTTGGTTTGGATTTTTCCAGAGCCTATTAAGTTGCTTTGGCTGCCTGTATAGTAGTAGTGAGATTAAAAGAAACCTTTGGAGGCTTGGGAGTCACATTTTCGACAACTCCATCATTCACAACATTCTGGTTCTTGTTGGGAAACTTGGGTTTATCTTTGCTTGAGGAGGAAAGCCCTTGTTTATTTTCCTTGTGTAAGGCCAGTTCTCCTTTCTTGACCATAAACATCTTAATTCTGACAACTTGCTTAATCATGTCATCGAAGGTCAAAGGACCTTGCAACTATACCTGATACCCGAAGTTGGGAAGAAGATTGTCTAAAAAGATGTCCAACTTTTCAGATTCAGGTATTTTGTGAGAATATCTTGTATAAAGTTGTCCCCATCTCTAGAGAAATGTCAAGAAATGGTCTCCATGATTTTGTTTCAAATTGAAAAGATCTCAGATGTGAACCATATGTTGGATGTTGTGGGAATAGTGTTGCAGAAACAAGTTGGCAATTTTGTCAAAATTCTTGATGCCAATTGGTAGCCTAGAGAACCACTCCATAGCCAACCCTCCCAAACTACGTGGGAAGAGACACACGAGGTAGGTTTGATCATGTATGAACTCCATAGAGAGAGAACTAAACTCTCTCAGATGATCTTGGGGATCAGAGGTACCCAAGTATTTATCATACTTGGGAAGTTCAACTCCTTTAGGAAAAGGAGGCATGCATAGACTCTTATCAAACAAGAATGGACAAATGCTTTATAGCGTGAAATGTGTAGCGGGCTTTTCTTTGTCCTTCATGAGTTGAAGAATTTGTTCTTGCATACTTTGAACTTGTTTTTGTAACCTAAAGTTTTTAGTTTCTTCCTCTTTAGTGACAAGCGTCTCTACATTGTAGTTGGAGGGTAACTTAGTCCCTTGATTGGCTAGTTTGAGAAGATAGTTCTCTTTTTCTTCTCTCAGGAGAATTTCCATCATCCTACGGAAGCCTTTATTAGCATGAGCATCCATGATATCTTTCTGAGTAATTTCAGTCTCTTCATCACTAGGAGGGTCTTGACTATGGAATTTACCCTTAATTTTAGAGTGGTCATCGTCTCTACTATTTTCACTATTGTGATGTTGATCACTAGCTCTGCTGTGTTCACCATTTAGAGGTTGGTCTACCATTTCATTAGAAAAAAAGTATGTAGTGTCCAGAAACTCACTACTAGGAGGTGGAATATGGAGAGACATTATATTCACGGGAACCTTTGTTGTGATGACAATGTCAGATCCTGGTAACAACTCTTCAGCGTTTGGATCTTCTTGGAACAAAGGGTTTCAAACCTGACTAAAATTCACTGGAAATAATCATTTGACATAAGGTCAAAGTACAAAGGAGGAAGATCAAGATTATTCCTCACTAGATTTATTCAACAAAGGGGGATGTGAGGATTCCCCAGTACACTCAGGCTATGTGAAAAGTTTAGAATGACCCTTTTCTTGGTTGATAAGTCTACCCCTACCTTGTCTAGTGACCCGTGAAAGGAATGTTTTGCCACTATGAGTTGTAACAGTCATAGACAAAGATTATACAAGGAATGTGAACTAGGCCCATGCTTGGAACTGTCTAAATGTAAATGCACAAAAATGCCAAAAGGTGAAGTATATCTAGTGTGAATTGTTAGAAATAAGGCTAGAACAGCCGAGAGATGACTATCACAATGCAAGACATGATGACATAGTAGAAAGAGAACAAAATATATGAGATGAGATGAGTTTAAGAGAGAATCACGTAATTCTCAGTCCAAGAAATCTAGTTGCAGACTGTGTGTAGATAGAAGGCTAGTAAATAGACCCTAAACTGAAACCAAATTTAACAGAGAGACACTAAACAAACGGGAAATAGCTCACTGTTTTGGAAAAATGATATAGACTCAGGCAAAGATTCTCACAGGCTCATGTGAGACTTCGCAATCCAAGACAAAAAATCACAAAAAGAGATGACAGACTAGTGAACCAATAGCAGCAGATTTGTGAAATGTCGCGCGACAATTTATAGCGTGTCGTGCATAGTTTCTCACAGAATGATGCGAAGGTGGCAGAATATTGCGTGAGATTTTGCAGTGAGGACAATGAAATTCTACAAAATCAGACAGTTAGGACCAGCTTGTGTTTTTTGAGACAGATTATGTTGTTTTCTAACAGAAAGTTCAAGTTGCAGATTGTTTTGGACATTTTCAAATTTGGCAAGTTGTGTGATTTGACATTTGTTTTGATTGTTTGAATGATCTACCCACGCAAAACACATTAAGTAGAATTTTTGTAGTAAAAGAATAGACACATCACAATCATAGGTGAGCCAGGGCAATATCTTTTGAATTTCCACTTGAACTGAAGTTCAGCCATACCTAATCATAGCGGACAACTTAGAAGCTTGGAGGCACGGGCTCCTCCTTACATGTGCACTCACTTCTTAGGCACACCAAGCTTCAAATCCCAAGGGAATTACTTCCCAAAATTTGTTGCCTCTACTAAGAGCTATGAAAGTGTGGGATGTCTTAGTCGGTCTCTAACCTTTCGCGTCAATAGATAGAGGGATTTTGGATACTATAACAAAATTTTGTAGTAAGGGCATCCGTTTAGGTGGTTGTGATCAAGTCATTTTCCCAATAAAAGGGGCTATCCCAATCCTTTCAAATCAAGTTTTTCACCTTAACAATGTAGGGAATTTAATGCACCATTAGGGTACTAGAGGAGATTTTGGTTGCCATAATAAATTCACACCTGTCCATTGTGAGACTAATCACAATGGCATTTTTTACATACCAGTTTGGAAGGGCTTGGCTTTAGCTTGTTACTAGTTGGGCAATCCACTCTCACTGACTCTGTTAAAGCTCTCGGGAGGTAGCCACACTAGAAGAATCATATGAATTTCTTTTACACCCAAGATCCATAAAGGTGAGGGGAGAGAATACGTTCATATAGTTCTTTGGAATTACAAACTAGAAGACACTTCAATCATGCAAGACAATGATTCATTTTAAGAACCAATGTGGAAGTGTGTTCTAACTACTAAAAATATACATGAGAGTTTTGTGAAAACACGTAAGGTCTTCGAAAACATCCTACAGTAAATACATTAGTAGTTTGTAATTTCTTTCTTCATTCTCAGCATCCTGCAAACCACCGTTAAGATGTTCCAAAAATAAAATCAGAGAAACACAGAATTCAGGAAACAACAAATGGTTAGAAAACCAAGATAAGAAATAGAAAATAAAGGTCTCCGGTGTCAAATTTTGCATGATGATTCTCTCAAGCTCGCGCGAAGAAGTACAGATAATCCCACGAAGAACTAGAATTTTCACATGAGATGCTGTGAAATTTTGTGCGATATTTCTGACAGAGACATACAGACAGAGCATAAAAATGAAAACAAATGCAAGAAAATGAGGCCAAAAATTGATTATTCGGCCCCACAGTGGGCGCCAGAAATGTATACCTTAAATGTGGCCTTCTTATTTAACCATACACTTCAACATAGTCATTATTCATCAGAAACACACAGAAAGGAATATGATTTATTCATCCTGCATGCCTATATGATTTGACCGATTGCCTCCTATCCAGACGGGGTTTTGAATGGCTCTCAGAATGAGAGTCTCACAACCTAGACCAGTCTAAGAATGAAGGATTTTTTTCTCCATGAATGCAATGCAAGATTAATCTAAGAATGAGAGATGCAAGATTAATCTAAGCTAGAAATGAGATTAAACTATGCCATGATTTGAAAGAGATTAATCTAAGAAAATGAAACTAATCTATTGCAAATGAGAGCTTAATAGAAATGAGATTATGAACTATAAAATGCAACAACAATTCATTATTCTAACAATGCATATTCCTTGAATGAGAAATGGGAGTTCTTTTATAGACTGAGAGTCTTTTTAGAATATAAAGTTTCCTTTTGAAATAAAACAGAAAAAAAGCCACTTTAGATTAGCAAGTTTCTTTTAAAGAAAATAGTGAATTGTTTTTGTTTTTATTTTAACTATTTTATTTCTCTTTTTAACTGTTTTCTTTCTCTTTAAAGCACAACTAATTCAAAGTTTCTATTTTTGAACTAGATAGAAGATTTTTGAGAGAATATTTAATTAAATAAATAGAATATGACCTCATAAATGTATTTTCTCAATTATTTGAATAATTAAATTTATTTATTAAAATGAGGATATTTATTTAATAATTAAATATTATTTAATTATTTTTTATGTGTTTTAGCTAAAAGGGGTGAATTTAATTTAAATAAAGTGCTAGGACTTTATAATTAAATTAATTCAATCATAGGGTTTATTTAGCTAATTGATATTTTAGGAATTAAATATAATGTATGATTAATGTAGGTTTAGGATTTTCTACATTTGACACTTAGGTCGAGTAGAGCCAGTTAAAACTCAGAATTGCCTAGTACAATAGGACTTTGATGATTCAGAATAATGATAAATGCAACAAAATTGGTTAGGGTTACATGATGCCAATTTTGGGATGTTACAGTATGGATTAAAACAAGCATCCCGAGCCTGGTATAAAAGACTTCACTCCTATCTTATAAGTATTGGATTTGTAAGGAATAATGAAAATAGTAACCTTTATTTAAAGGAAGATACTGATGCTAACATTTTGATTGCTGAGATATTTGTTGATGACATCATATTTGGAGAGAATAATATGCTATGCAAATAATTTGCTAATGAAATGAGCAAAGAGTTTGAGATGTCTATGTTTGGAGAGATCAAGTTCTTTCTTGTTCTGCAGATCATGCAACAAGATGAAGGTATTTTTATTACACAATCCAAGTACATCAGAGAAGTACTAAAAATATTCAAGATGGAAGAATCCAAACCAGTTGAAACACTGATGGCAACTAGATGTAAGATGAAAAAGGAGGACAAGTCATCAGAGGTAAATCAGACTTTGTACAGACCAATGATTGGAAAAATCATGTATGTTGTACATACTAGACCAGATATTGCACATGCAGTAGGAATAGTTGCTAGATTTTTTGCTAATCCCAGAAAATCACATATGACTGTTGTGACAATAATTCTAAGATATCTGAGGAATACCAAGGAATATGGCTTATGGTATAGAAGAGAAGACAAATTTGAACTTAAGGTCTTTACTGACGCTGATTGGGTTGGAAATATTGATGACCAGAAGAGCATAACTGGAGGAGCATTCTTTATGGGTGATAGCATTGTCACATAGATAAGCAAGAAGCAAGGATGCATCTCTTAGTCTACTATAGAAGTAGATTATGTTGCTACTGCTGCGAATTTCTCAAATATTGCATGGATGAAACAGTTACTGGAAGGTATGCATATGCAAATTCTAGAACCAGTAATTATCTATTGTGATAATACATGTGCAATAAACATTTTCAAGAATCT
This sequence comes from Thuja plicata, assembly GCA_018584345.1. Lineage (NCBI taxonomy): Eukaryota > Viridiplantae > Streptophyta > Pinopsida > Cupressales > Cupressaceae > Thuja > Thuja plicata. Next base: position 2,160,582 of record MU226572.1, on the reverse strand, counting down.
AGTCATGCATGCTAAAACAAAGCACATTTCCATCAAATATCATTATTTAAGAGAAAAAGTTCAAGAAAAGGAGGTGATACTTGAGTATGTGCAATCAAAGGAATAATTGGCTGATATCTTTACCAAGCCACTGCACAAGGATCCATTTGAGTACTTGAGAAAGAGACTAGGGTTTAGACCCTTGTCCACTAGTCAGTAAGATGAATAAAAGGCTGCATTAGCCTGCATATTATCAGAATATCATTCATGTTGACGCAAGCAGAGAAATGGACTTCAAAGATAAATCTATACATTGCAAGGTATTTATCTACTCTGAGCACCAAAGTTATTACAGATGGATTGGGAAATTCAAGGAATATATTATGGATAAAAGGATCCATTTGGCATCATTGTCAAAAGCTTGTTTGACAAGATGTTTCTTTGGCATTGTTGTCAAAGGGAGAGAATTATCTCATTATCATACTGATAAAGGGAGAGATTGTATCCATTATCATCTCAGGGAGAGATAGAGATAATATCCATCAAAGTATCCAAAGGGAGAGAGGTAAAAAGAAAGGGAGAGTGATGCAAAGACTAGTGGTAAGTAGCCTCCACTAGAATCCACACCTTTAACTCATCCACTTCTTCACACCCAACCATTCAATCATGCTTCAAGCTCCATGCTATGCACCCTTCATTCACTATGCTTATGCAACCGCAACTATCAACTATTCTCTTAATGGCGTTCCCAAATTCTCTAAGGACCTCAGCACACTCACATCATCTACTTACCAACACCTAGACCCATTCTTGTGACCATTTTATCACCTTTGACCAAACTGTCCATTCATGCATTGTCCTACCAGCCCTATCTAGTGAGAAAATTGCACTTTTCTCCAAACTTTCCCAAAGGACTCCCCAAACCAATTATGGATCCAAATACCCATTTTTAAGTTACAACACATATGTTGAAACCAAGTGCACTTGTTTCATACCAACTCCCTCTAAAACTATTGTCTCAGTTCTCATCCCTAGGCCTAATAGCCCCAAATTACAAAGCATCCTTATCATGGTTGTATCCCCTAACTTTCCCACTTACTACAGTCTCTAGAAATGAAGTAAAACCAATGATTTTCATGGTCTTAGGTCCCCAAACACCTTGCAAGTAGGGAAACCCCAATACCCTCCT
>MU226572.1:2098997-2159186 GCA_018584345.1 Thuja plicata | reverse complement strand
AAATTATACATATGTTACATAGGGTCCATTCAATGAGAAACAACAATTACATTCATTGAATGGCCCATTACATCACTAAAAACACCAAAATAGAGTTATTCCAATGCTCCAAAATGACCACCTACAAAAACTTTTTAAATCTGAAACAAAATAGACTATAAGAACCTTAAAAATAGATATAAAATGATGTTATTACATCCTTAGGTCACCCACAATCCATTTCCAATATTAGATCAATCAACCAAGCATATAAAACAATAAGATTTTGCAAGAAAAACTTGATTTTTTATTGAATTTTCCAATATGTTCGTACAGTCTGTACAATGCATACTTTCTCATCATTCCAAGGCATATATAGCCTTCCTAAAACTTCCATAACTGATCCAAATTGGTTAGAACTCCTAACAACACAAATAAAGTCATTTTTATGATTTTCCCTCCTTTGGTAACTAGCCATTACTTTCAAATTTTTGAATTTGCAAAACTTATTAAATATAACTCCTAAGGCTCTATAAATTTGGATTTGATTCTTTTATGATCCAAATAACATTTTAAAACCTCTAGACTCCCTCTGAGACCTATTCCTATCCTCTAGGTCTATTATTCCATGTTTGGCAAATTACATCAATTCAACATTGTCATGCCTTTATACATTTAGGCTTATTACATCCAATTAAATCACATACACAAAATTGACTTCAAGTAAAATTACATTCATATTTTGATATTTTAGATCATTCATTCTTCATGAGTCATCCAAGTGACCCCTTAGCATGTCTCTTTTAGGGTGCCCTGCACCATACTCCCAAGGATCAAATCAATCCAAGTCTCCTTGGATTGGGGAGTTTCTTCCTCTTTCTCCAGTCTTTGTCTACCTCTTGTTGAGGATCTTGTACACAAATGCAACCTCTGTCCATAGGTAGTATGTTCCTACAAATAAACATGATGTGCCAAGCACATACCATTTCATACTTCTCCTCATGGATGTCTGCAACATTCTCATTCACATCAGCATCAAGAAAACATCCCTGCAACCCTGTCATAACAATGTTAAAAACAAAAACAATCAAGTCTTCCATATTCACCGAAACAAATTCTTGGTGCTTTACTCCTTCATCCAACACTTCCTTTGTCTCCTCCCACACTCCTTGTGAGTTCTTTGTCCTTGTAGAAAACCCTGACTCTAAGGTCTCTCTATGACCATATACTTCTTCCTCCTCATGCCCCTCTTCTAGGCATTCTCTCATCACTCCACCCTTCTCTTTCCATTCCTCAACTATGGCATTCAACTCATCCCACAAATCTATTTCTTCTCGATGAAAACTCTCCTTCTTGCTATCATGGATAGCCCTCTCACCATCAAATACTTGTACCCCCTCAGTGGGTTCTCCATTCATTAGTTTCCTCTCTTCAATAAGCCTCTTGACAGGCCATACCAACCTCTTCTTCATCCTCTTATGCCAACTTGTGCCTACTTCCTCCAAATCTATCTTCAAGAGTGTGAAATCTTTAATCTTCAAGGTCCCTGTCATCCTTGAGACATCCTACAACTTATCTTCCCTATGCCATCCTCATTGGCATTCAAACATGTCATCAATGGCTTGTTTCATAGCCCTATCCTCTCTCCTTTCAACAACAACATGTAAGGGACACTTGACTGTCCCCACTTGGATGTCTTCCTCCATGTACTCATCCATTGCCTTAGCAACCTCTGAAGTCTTCTTACCTTCCATCAAAACTCCATGTGCCCTTCCTTCTCTAGGCACCAACTTCATCTCTATCTATATCTCTTTCCTATCATCTTCATAAGCATCCTCATCCTCTAACTTCTCTTTATTTATCTGCACATGCATCTCTGCTTGTTCTCTTAGTTCTTCACATGAACCTTTCTCATCCTCTACTCTCTCTTCCAGGATCTTTATCTAATCCACATCTCTTTGACCCCCTTCACAGGCTGGCTCTTCCACCATATGTTCTTCAACCTTTCTATCTACCTTGTCCTCTTCTTGTTCCCTTTGTCCTAGGAACCCCACTCTCTCAAACAAGAAACTAGTTGGCATCCTCCATGATGCTTCATCTTCCACCAAAGATTTCAATATCACTTTTCTTCTACCATGCTTGAAGGTGTATTTTTTCAATGTCCCATCATATAATGTACGTTTCTCTAATTTCCATGCCCTCCCAAGGATCAAATGGCATCCTACTAATGGAATAACATCACACAAGACAACATCCTCATAGGTTCCAATGCTGAAATAAACATTTTCTTTCCTTCTAACCTTAACTTGGTTTCCACCATGTAATCCTTGTACCTTGTAAGGTCTTCTATGTACTATTTTTTGTAGACACAACTTCTCAACCATCTCAATTGAGACAAAATTGAAAAATGAACCACTGGAAATGACCATTTTACAAACCTTACCCATACATTTGCATTGTGTTCTGAATTGTGAGTATCCAGGAGTCTCTCTTCTCTTCAAATCTAAATTCATGATGGCTTGAACCTCTTCTACCCTTCAATCTGACTTCCTCTACAAACTAAGATTCATTTAACCTTGAATCACCACCTTGGAATACTCTTAAAGGATAACTCAACTTTAAGGTTCAACAAGGGATTCTAAGTCTTCAAAATCTCATATTGTTTCCTCTAAATCTTCTCCCCAAAGCATCTTCCACACTCTGATACCACTTTATGCAAATAATAGTGGTAAGTAGCCTCTACTAGACTCCACACCTTCAACTCATCCATTTCTTCACACTCAGCCATTCAATCATGCTTCAAGCTCCATGCTATGCACCCTTCATTCACTATGCTTATGCAACCACAACTATCAACTATGCTCTTAATGGTGATCCCAACTCCTCTAAGGACCTCAACACACTCACATCATCTACTTACCAACACCTAGACCCATTCTTGTGACCATTCTATAACCTTTGACCAAACTGTCCATTCATGCATTGTCCTACCAACCCTATCCAGTGAGAAAATTACACTTTTATCCAAACTTTCCCAAAGGACTCCCAAAACCAATTATGTATCCTAATACCCTTTTTCAAGTTACAACACATATGTTGAAACCAAGTGCACTTGTTTCATACCAACTCCCTATAAAACTGATGTCTCAGTTCTCATCCCTATGCCTAATAGCCCAAAATTACAAAGCAACCTTATCATGGTTGTATCCCCTGACTTTCTCACTTACTACAATCTCTAGAAATGAAGTAAAACCAATGATTTTCATGGTCTTAGGTCTCCAAACACCTTTCAAGTAGGGAAACCCCAATACCCTCCTTAAAATGGCTTAAAAACTAGGGCCTTCTTGAAAACACCCAAAAAATCACTTCCAAAACTCACCCTCCTATATTCACCATGAATTTATTATATAATTCTACTATTTCAAATAAAATTATACCCTCCTTAAGCCAGATATGCTGCTGCTACACTTATGGCATCAATTTCATGCCCTTTTCCCACTCTTCCTCATGGTGTACACCCACTAAATCCAATTCTCCTACATTTAAATGGTTAATAAAATTATACATATGTTACATAGGGTCCATTCAATAATAAACAACAATTACATTTATTGAATGGCCCATTACATCACTAAAAACACCAAAATAGAGTTATTCCAATGCTCCAAAACGACCACCTACAACAACTTTTTACATCTGAAAGAAAATAGACTATAAGAACCTGAAAAACAGATATAAAATGATGTTATTACATCCTTAGGTCACCCAAAATCCATTTCCAAGATTAGATCAATCAACCAAGCATCTAAAACAATAAGATTTTGCAAGAAAAACTTGATTTTTTATTGAATTTTCCAATCTATCCATACAGTCCGTACAATGCATACTTTCTCATCATTCCAAGGCATATATAGCCTTCCTACAACTTCCATAACTAATCCAAATTGGTTAGAACTCCTAACAACACAACTAAAGTCATTTTTATGATTTTCCCTCCTTTGGTAACTAGCTGTTACTTTCAAATTTTTGAATCTGTAAAACTTATTAAATATAACTCCTAAGGCTCTATAAATTTGGATTTGATTCTTTTATGATCCAAATAAAATTTTAAAACCTCTAGACTCCCTCTGAGACCTATTCCTATCCTCTAGGTCTATTATTCCATGTTTGGAAAATTACATCAATTCAACATTGTCATGCCTTTATACATTTAGGCTTATTACATCCAATTAAATCACATACACAAAATTGACTTCAAGTCAAATTACATTCATATTTTGATCTTTTAGATCATTCATTCTTCATGAGTCATCCAAGTGACCCCTTAGCATGTCTCTGTCAGGGTGCCCTGCACCAGAGAGTATATACAAAGGAAGAGAATTACTGACAAGAGACATCAAAAGAATAAAGAATAGTCAACGGGAGAGAGTTTTACAAAAAAGGAGAACACATCACATCATAGAAAGAAAGATTCTACATCTATCTAGTGAAGGGATTGAGGATAGAAAGAAAGTTGCAAGAATCAAATCAAAGCTATTTGAGAAGCTTGATGAAACTATATATTTCATATTGTATTAGTAATAGTATAGTATGATAATGTAGTATGTTGCCATCAATGCCAAAGGGAGAGATTGATGACATGTAACTGATTGAATGTTTGAAGATATTAAGTTGATGATCATGCAAGGCATTAAATCAGTTAATGTATTGTATTATCATTGATGTCAACTTGATATAATCTGTATGGTCATGGAAATACTACCAAAGACATCAAAGAAATGATGAATCAAAGGCTATGCTATCAGTAATGCTTACAAGTCAAGTATTCACAAAGTGACTACATACACTGACGGAGTGCACACTGATGGTCAGAGTAAAAGAGCAGAGTCACAGTGTTACCTAACAAGAAAATGCACAAAATTACCAACGAGCACAATCATAGTTTTGCCTAACGAGCAAAACATAGAGTAACCTGACGGACAAAATCATAGTGTTGCCCAACATAAAAGACAAAGGACAGAATTCCTGATGACAACTGAAGTCACACTAACAGAATAGTTAGTTATCAATGATGACTAACTGAAGTGCTAACCGACAGAATAGAGAGTTCAGAAATGACAAAATGCTTAGTTTTCAAGAAGCTAAAGATAGACTTAATTGATACTTATCATTTTTTTAATTATCCAGATATATCTGAGGATAAGTAATTGATTTAAAGCTGATTTGTCCAGTTGGCAAGAAGATCTCTTTGAGATAAAACTAGAGTTTTCTTTAAATCTATTGGTGAGAATTGTAGATCATGCCAAGAATCAAGGAAGACAAGAAAAGGTAAAATCATGTCTATAAAGAGACAAACCCAATTCATTATGAATTGGAGTGTGGGGTGAACAAGAGAAGAGGAAAGATGCTAAAGAAAATCTGAAGGAGAAGAAGGTCTTCATTCGGTCCTGATCAACAAGCTAAAGAAAGAGCTAGATTCTACAGACACTGATGAATAGTGAGACAACATCACAGAGCAGGACAGTGTGGAGCAAAGGTATAGAATTGATTATATTGATAAGAGAGGTAATGCACTTACAATAGATCTGAAAATCTGCAATTGAGTTGTATGTATGAACAAATCATTAATGTTTCAGTTTAACCGTTGAAGCATCAAGTCTCTTAACTGAGCAGGACTTAAAAGTATTTTACAATTGAGATACATCCCAAGGAGTATCAAAAAGTTTGATCATGAAATCAGCATTGGATATGCCCAATACCTATTGATAGGTCAAATGAGTGTTTGATCAACAATAGTAGCATTAGATGCCAGATACTAGGTGACAAACTATCTTTTAAATCCTCTAACAAGGTCACACCTAACAGTGTGTTTGTAACCTTTAACAGGGTTGGCTCTTAACAAGGCTCACTTTAGAATAGTGAAAATTTAGGGTACCAGTCCCAGTGGTTTTTCCCCTAACAAGGTTTCCACGTTAAAAATCCATGTGTTATGCATTTATGTTTTATTGCTTTACTATTTTACATTTCACATATGCAATTCTGGATTGATTGGTATACTCTGCATATTTATTACGTTTTGGTAAATAGATGACTGTTTATCGGTAAACATACAGAAGAAGGTTTAAGAAAAAAATCTAACAAGTAGAAAATTGATATAAGTATTTGTTGGATGATATCAGTTTTGGTTACTGATCATGCTGTTGATATTCATGTTTTGTCACTGATGTCAACATATATTTCCATGAAGAAGATAGACTGACTACTTAACTAGAACAAGTGTACAGACACTGTACAAATGACTTAGAAGGATCAAAGTTGGAGTTATGTATAAGGATGTGTCCTGACCTTACTCCTAAGGTTTCTTTAATTTATGTTACATTATGTTGATGTTACAGGTCATTTGGTGAAGAATGGTTTTCTGGACTGCAACTGTGATTCTGGACAGAGCAGGTCTCTGTGTTTTGGGTATATCTTTCTCATGGAGATATTTCAAAACTTACGAGCTTACTGATGGATAGCCTACATATTTTAGAGTAATGGGTTGTATTCGATTGTTGATTAAAGACTAATGAAGTTAGTTGTGGCGTGTATTCTAAAGAAGACCTATTTCCTAGCCGACATTAGACATGTAATGTGTGGAATTAATTGTGAGCATGAATTACGGATATGGAAGTATAAGTAATGAATTTTAAATATTGTATACTTGTCTTAGATACCATGTGTATCTTAGCAAGAGGCTATGTAATTATTTGTATGATGGGAAGCGTTAATTGGCCGACCTAATTAATTATGTATTAGGAAAGCTTAATCGGCCGACCTAATAAGCTATTGTGTAAGGGTATATATCGAAGATATATTCTTGTGGAGAAGTGTGACAGAGAAAAGAAGAGAAGGAATGTGTGAAAGCTACAAAGCTTGTTGACTACTATATGCAAGCAGAGTTGATACTTCATTGGAACTAATCAAGCAAAGATAGTTGCCGGTAGACAGTTCTCTGATTGTGTATTTTCTTTATACACCTATGCAGATTGTAAATCCTTGAGGGTGGCTTTAACCTTTTTTTGGCAGTGTGCCTTGGTAGTGATCCTACCTTTTCCTTTGACTCCTAATAGGGCATGTCTCCTAACAGGGACTATGTACTTTAATTTTGTAACAAGCTCCTAATAGGGCTAATATCTTTTAACAGGGATACTATACTCTCAGTACATTATTTGTGGGTGTTAATTCCCACCGGGGTTTTACCTTTAATAGGGTCTCCTTGACAAAAAAAATTATGTTTTGGTGTTTTCTATTACCGTGGTATCATTTACATTTACAAATTTGGTTTACATTTATCATTTACAACTGATTCACCCCCCCTCTTAGTTGTCTCATGGACTCTTATTCCTAACAATTGGTATCAATGCTACTGGTCCTCAGAGAGAAAGTATAACAACTTGAGGTGATCTTGAAGATGACTTACTATAGGAAGGATAGTCCAAAGTTTGACTCTAAAAACTTTGACAGTTGGCAGAGCAAGATGAGAACACATTTGCTATGTATAGGAATTAACTACAGGATGATCACAAAGAAGAACACAAAGATAGCAACTGAAGATGAGTTGGACACGGCTAGCGAAGATGAAAAGAATCTATTTTCATACAATATGGTTACAAGGGAATCTCTGATCATGATGACATGTAACTAATTGAATGTTTGAAGATGTTAAGTTGATGATCAGGTAAGGCATTAAATTAGTTAATGTATTATATTATCATTGATGCCAACTTTATGTAATCTGTATGGTCATGAAAAGATTGCAAAAGACTTCAAAGAACCGATGAATCAAAGGCTATGCTATTAGTAATGCATATAAGTCAAGTAATCACCAAGTGACTGCATACATTGATGGAGTGCACCTGGCAGACAAAGTAAAAGAACAAAGTCACAGTGATACCCAACGAGAAAATGTAAAACATTACCGACGAGCAGAGTTACAGTGTTGTCCGATGAGAAAAGAAAAGAGTAACTCAATGGATAGAAATACAGTGTTTCCCAACGAATGGAGATCCTGAAGACAACTTAAGTCACACTGAAAAAATATTCAGTTATCACTGATGACTAACTGGAGTGCTGACTGACAGAACAAAGAGTTCAAAAAATGACAAAAATGCTTACCTGTCAAGAGCTAAAGATAGAGTTAACTAAGAATTATCATTTTTTTAATCATCTAGATAAAGTTAGAGATAAGTAATTGATTTAAAGTTGCTTTGTCCAGTTGGCAAGAAGATCTCTACTAGATCAGATTGGAGATCTATTTTAGATCTATTGGAAAAGATTGTTGAACATGCCAAGGTCAAGAAAGCCAAGAAAAGAAGAAATCATGTCTATAAGAGACAAACCCAATTCATTATGAATTGTGTGGGGTGAACAAGAGAGAAGAGGGAAGATGCTAAAGGAAATTTGAAGGAGAAGAAAGTCTTCTTTCCGTTCTGATCAATAAGCTGAAGATAGAGATAGATTCTACAGACACCAACGAAAAATGATACAAGCATCATAGAGAAGAACAAGTGTGGAGCAAAGGTATACTTGATTATACTAATCAGAAAGGTAATGGACCTACAATAGATCTAAAAAACTACAATTTATTTGTATGTATGAATAGATCATTAGTGTTTCAGTTTAACCATTGGAGCATAAAGTCTCTTAATCGAGCAAGACTTAAAAGTCTCTCCAGTTGAGATACATCCCAAGGAGTATCAAAAAGTTTGATACAAAAAGTAGCATTGGATACGCCCGATACCTATTGATAGACAAAGAGAGTTTGATAAAGGATGGTAGCATTAGATGCCAGATACTAGTTGACAAACTATTTCTAAATCCTCTAACAAGTCACACCTAATAGTGTGTTTATAACCTTTAATAGGGTTGGATCTTAATAGGGCTTACTTTAGAAGACTAAAAATTTGGGGTACCGGTCCTAGTGGTTTTTCCCATAACAGGGTTTCCACATTAAAAATCCATGTGTTATGTGTGTATGATTCATTTCTTTACTATTTTGCATCTTACATAGTTAACTCTAGATTGATCAGTATACTCTACATATTTACTGTGTTTTGGTAAATAGATGACTGCTTATCGGTAAACATACAGAAGAAGGTTTATCAAAGCAAATATGACAAGTAGTAAATTGTTATAATTATTTCAAGGCATTCATTTTGTAGGACAAAAGATAACTAGAGGCATAATCTATGGTTACAAGTTTTAAGGGTTGATTTAAGGATTAATTTTTTAGGCCACTGATTCACCCCCCCTCTCAGTTATTACTAATAATTGGTATCAGAGATTATGTGCTTAGAAAGGAAGGTTTCAAGACCTAAGATAAAGATCACAAGATGAACAGACAAGATGTGCCCAATCTGAACAAAGATAATTTTGCTTAATGGCAGAGCAGAATAAGAGTCCACTTATCAGGTATTGTTAATGATGTTACTCAATACTTAGATACTGAATATGTGTTGCCCATAGGTGCACCAATAGTTGAAAAAATGAGAGAGAAGCATGAACACAATGACATGATGATAGAACTTGCTTCCTCACTCTCCAATGTTGAATTTGAAGATGTCAAAACCAGCAAGACTGCAAAGCAGATGTGGGAAAAATTGAAGCTTGTACATGGTGGTGACAAAAATGTTTTGAGAGCCAAGGCAGAAAGCCTTAGAGGAAATTTTGATGATCTCAAAATGAAAGAAGGTGAAAACATCACTCAGTACATCACAAGAATCAAAGAGGTAGTCAATGCTATCTGAGGATTTGGAGGTGTACTAGAAGAAGATACAATGGTAAGTAAAATTATAAGAACCTTACTGCGTACTTATGCTATTAGAGTGTTTTCCATTCAAGAGATGAGAGCAGTAGAAAATAGAAATGTTACTCTAGAAAGTTTGATTGGAAGACTAATTTCATTTGAGATGAATAACTTTGATAATAGTGTCTTACCAAGCATAGATTCTGCATTTAAAACTTCTATGAGAATAAGCAAATCAAGTCATAAAAATACTATGAGAAAAGATAGTGAGAGTGAAAGTAAAGAGGATGATCTTGATGAAATTGAAGCACTTATGGCTAGGAGAATGCAGAGAGGCAAAGGTAAATAAAAAGGTGAATTACCACTTCTTCTTTTTTAATTGCAAAGAAATTGGACACTTTGCTGTAAGATGTACTAACAGAAGAAAATATGACAAAAGTAATGACAGATCTTTTGAAAAGAAGTCTGACAAAGGTGATTATAGAAGCTACCAAAAATCAAAAAGAAGAGATACCTGAGATGACAAGGACAAAGGAAAGAAAGCCAGTTACCTAGCTAAATGCAAAGATGATGACACTGACACTGAATCTGATGAAGACATCAAGATGGTGTTTGTAGCAGTGAAAGATGATTCAGATGATGATGAAGAAAGGTATGTAGAAACAACTCTCATATCTAAAGTTAGTAAAGATGATATCTGGATCATATATAGTGGATGCCCTCACCATATGACCGGTGACAAGTAAAAGTTTAAGACTTTTGAATACTACAAAGGTGGTTCAGTAAGAATGGATAATGATACACCTTGTCTAGTTGAAGGTAGAGGAAAAATAATGTTGAATAACCAGATAAAATGTGAAAATGCTTATTGGGTAAATGGATTGAATTATAATCTATTGAGTTTTTCTCAGTTGAATAATTCAAGTCACAAAGTAGCATTTGAAAATAAGAAGGCAAATATCTTCAATAAATCAGGAAATCTAATTGGAACCAGTGAGTAGACAAAGGGTAACTTATTCTATCTAAATGATACTGACACCACTTGTTTGATTGCTACAAACAAAGACATATGGTTGTGGCACAAAAGACTGTCATGTGAAATTTGACAACATGATAAAGATTAGAAAAAAGAGGAATGTCAGAGGCTTACTGATGATGACTAAGCCCGACAACATCATGTGTAAGAATTGTCAAAAAGGTAAAATGAAAAATTCTAGTTTTAAAAGAAAAACTCAAACATCTAATGCAATTATAGAATTAGTCCATACTGATTTATGTGGACCGATGAGGACAAAGAGTTATTATGGAGATAGATATTTTATTCTCTTTATTGATGAATTTTCTAGAATGATGAAAGTTATGTTTCTAAAAGATAAATCAAAAGCATTCAAGATGTTTAAATGGTACAAAGCAATGGTTGAGAAGCAAAGTGGTAAGGAGTTAAAATGCTTAAGATCAGATAGAGGGGGGGAATTTACTTCAGATGAATTCACTAACTTTTGCAGTGAGAATGGAATCAAAAGACAAGTCTCTGTACCAAGAACACCACAACAAAATGGGATTGCTAAAAGAAGGAACAAATCCATAGTTGAATGTGTAAGGACACTAATGATAGAGAAAGGCAGCACCCAAATATTCTAGAGGGAAGCTGTCAGTATTATTGTTTACACATTAAACAGAGTACAATTGAAGAAAGACACCAAAAAGACACCTTATGAGCTTTGGTATGGTTACACACCCATTGTAAGTTACTTCAAAATATTTGGTAGTCAATGTTATTTATTAAAAGATGATAGAAATGGAAATCTTGACTCCAAGAGTGATGAAGGAATCTTTCTAGGGTATTCTATTAAAAGCAAGGCTTATAAATGTCTCAATGGAGCCTCTAACAAAATTGTTGAAAGTGAAAATGTAAAGATAGATGAATTTGCAGAGAAGACTGAAAAGGAAAGAACTAAAGAACTAGAGGAATACATCATGTTTTCTTATAATGGAGAACCTGACACTCTACCCAATCAACAATGTAGATCTCTCGAGCAACAGATCGCTGCACCCGAGCATCAGGCTGCAAATACCGATGATTAGAATATTGCTCAATAAGATGCACCAAGTGATGAAGAACATAATGAAGGGAAAAAAAAAGATAATAGACAAAGGATTGAACCTGTACTTACAAGATATGTCAAAAGGAACCATCCATAGGACCAGATCATGGGAGATAAAAGGGTTGGCATGAAAACAAGAAGTAAGTCTCTAAATACAAGATGTCTTATTTATGATTATGAGCCAAAATATGTCAGTGTTGCACTAGATAATGATGAATGGATTAGTGCTATGAATGAAGAGATTGAGAATATTTAGAAAAACAAGACATGGACACTTGTACCAAGACTAGATGACAAGAATGTCATTGGTACAAAATGGATATTTAGAAATAAGCTGAATGAGAATGGAGAAGTCACCAGAAATAAAGAAAGACTAGTATGCAAGGGGTATGCACAAGAACAAGGAATTGACTATGGAGAGACCTTTGCACCCTTTTCTAGGCTAGAATGAGTAAGGATATTACTTGCTTATGTTGCATATAGAGGCTTCAAGGTATATCAAATGGATGTCAAGTTTGCATTCCTAAATGGAATACTTCAGGAAGAGGTATACAAGAGAAACATGGTGTGTAGGCTACACAAAGCCTTGTATAGATTGAAACAAGCACCCCAAGCCTAGTATGAAAGACTTCATTCCTATCTTATAAGTATTAGATTTGTAAGAACTAGTGAAAATAGTAATCTCTATTTGAAGGAAGATATTGATGCTAACATTTTGATTGCTGAAATATTTATTCATGACATCATATTTGGAGGCAATGATATGCTATGCAAATCATTTGAAAATGAGATGAGAAAAGAGCTTGAGATGTCTATGTTTGGAGAGATCGTGTTCTTTCTTGGTCTGCAGATCATGCAACAAGATGAAGGTATTTTCATTACACAATCCAAGTACATCAAAGAAGTACTGAAAATATTCAAGATGGAAGAATCCAAACCAGTTGGAACACCGATGGCTACTGGATGCAAACTAAAAAAGGAGGACAAGTCATCAAAGGTAAATCAAACTTCGTATAGATCAATGATTAGAAAACTCATTTATGTTGTACATACTAGACCAGATATTGCACATCCAGTAGGAATTATTGCTATATTTTCTGCTAATCCTAGTGAATCACATATGACTGCTGTGAAAACAATCCTAAGATATCTGAAGAATACTGAGGAATATGGCTTATGGTATAGAAGAGAAGGAAAATTTTAACTTAAGGTCTTTACCGATGCTGATTGGGATGGAAATATTGATGACCGAAAGGGCACATCTTAAGGAGAATTCTTTATGGGTGACAGACTTGTCACATGGATCAACAAGAAGCAAGGATGCATCTCTCAATCTACTACAGAAGTAGAGTATGTTGCTGCTGCTACAAATTGCTCAAATATTGCATGGATCACATAGTTACTAGAAGGTATGCATATGCAAATTCTAGAACCAATAATTATATATTGTGACAACACTAGTGCAATAAACATTTCCAAGAATCCATTCATGCATGCTAATACAAGCATTTTTCCATCAAGTATCATTATTTGAGAGAACAAGTTTAGGCAAAGGAAGTGATACTTGAGTATGTGCAATATAAAGAATAAGTAGGCAATATCTTCACCAAGCCACTGCCCAAGGATGCATTTGAATACTTGAGAAAGAGACTAGGGGTCAGACCCTTGTCTACTAGTCATTAAGATGACTAGAAGGCTGCATCAGCCTGCATATTATCAGATTATCATTCATGTTGATGCAAGCAGAGAGATGGACTCCAAAGATAAATCTATACACAACAAGGTATTTATCTACTCCAAGCAACAGAGTTATTACCAATGGATTAGGAAATTCAAGGAATATCTTATGGATAGAAAGGATCCACTTGACATAATTGTCAAAAGCTTGTTTGAAAAGATAAGATATTTGGTATTAATGTCAAAGGGAGAGAGTTATCTCATTATCATACAGATGAAAGGGAGAGAGAGTTTATCCATTATTAGGAAGAGATCATTTCCATCACAAGGGAGAGAAGAAATCAGAAAGGGAGAGTTCACACAAAGGAAGAGAACTGCTAACAAAGAACATCAAAAGAAGAGTACAGTTAAAGGGAGAGTTTTTGACATAGGGAGAGAACACATCACATCAAGAGGAAGAAAGATTATACATCCATCTAGTAAAGGGATTGAAGACAGAAGGAAAGTTGCAAGAATCAAATCAAAGCTATTTGAGCTTACTGATAGCCAGACATTTGTAATAGTTACATTAGAAAAGTTTGATAAAACTGTATATCTCATATTATATTAGCAATAGTATAGTATGATAATCTAGTATGTTACCATCAATGAAAAAGGGAGAGATTGATGACATGTAACTAATTGAATGTTTGAAGATGTTAAGTTGATGATCATGCAAGGCATTAAATCAGTTAATGTATTTTATTTTCTTTGATGTCAACTTAATGTAATCTATATGGTCATGAAAAGACTACAAAAGACTTCAAAGAACCGATGAATCAAAGGCTATGCTATCAGTAATGCATATAAGTCAAGTAATCACCAAGTGACTGCATACACCGACAGAGTGCACCCAATGGATAGAGTAAAAGAACAAAGTCATGGTGATACCCGACAAGCAAATGCACAACATTATCAATGAGCAGAGTTACAGTATTTCCCAATGAGAAAAGCACAGAGTAACCCGATAGAAGGAAATATAGTGTTGTTCGATGGACAAAGATCCCAAAGACAACTAAAGTCACATTGAAAAAATAGTTAGTTATCACCGATGACTAACTAGAGTGCTAACCGACAGAACAGAGAGTTCAAAAAATGAAAAAAATGCTTAGCTGTCAAGAGCTAAAGATAGACTTAACTAAGGATTATCATTGTTTTAATCATCTAGATAAAGCCAGAGATAAGTAATTGATTTAAAGATGCTTTGTCCAATTGGCAAGAAGATCTCTACGAGATTAGAATCAAGATTTTTTTAAAATCTATTGGCAAATATTGTTGAACATGCCAAGATCAAGAAAGCCAAGAAAATATGAAATCATGTCTATAAGAGACAAACCCAATTCATTACGAATTGTGTGGGGTGAACAAGAGAGAAGAGGCAATATGCTAAAGGAAATCTAAAGGAGAATAAAGTCTTCTTTTATTTCTTATCAACAAGTTGAAGATAGAGCTAGATTCTATAGACACCGACGAACAGTGAGACAAGCATCACAGAGCAGAACAAGTGTCGACCAAAGGTATACTTGATTATAATGATTAGAAAGGTAATGGACCTACAATAGATCTAAAAATATGTAATTTAGTTGTATGTATGAACAAATCATTACTGTTTCAATTTAACCATTGGAGCATAAAGTCTCTTAACCTAGTAATACTTAAAAGTCTCTACAATTGAGATACATCCCATGGAGTATCAAAAATTTTGATCACAAAAGTAGCATTGGATATGCCTGATACCTATTGATAGGCCAAGAGAGTTTGATCAAGGATGGTAGCATTAGATGCCAGATACTAGTTGACAAACTATTTCTAAATCCTCTAACAAGGTCACACCTAACATTGTGTTTTTAACCTTTAATAGGGTTGGCTCTTTATAGGGTTCACTTCAAAAGTGTGAAAATTTGGGGTACAGGTCCTAGTGGTTTTTCCCCTAATAGGATTTCCATGTTAAAAATCCATGTGTTATGTGTTTATGATTCATTTCTTTACTATTTTGCATCTTACATAGTTAACTCTGGATTTATCGGTATACTCTGCATATTTATTGTATTTCGGTAAATAGATGACTGCTTATCGGTAAACATACAGAAGAAGGTTTATCAAAGAAAATATGACAAGTAGTAAATTGTTATAAGTATTTCAAGGCATTCATCTTGTAGGACAAAAGATAACTAGAGGCATAATCTATGGTTACAAGTTTTAAGGGTTGATTTAAGGATTAATTTTTGAGGTCACTGATTCACCCCTCCCCCTCTCAGTTATTACTAACCAATCAACGCACTATCAGAAGGAGAATTCACTAAAGTGAAGGAATTGGACTCTACACATGAGATCTGGACAAGACTAGAGGCATTATATGTTGGAGACAAGTTTACAAAGCAAGCGAAGTTATAGAACTAGAAAACAAAGATGGAATCACTGAAGACAAGAGATGATGATAATGTCAGAGCATATGCATAGATAATTACTAAGGTAGTTGCTGGTATTAGGAACTCTGGAGGTACTTATAATGAGGAATAAGTTATTGCAAAGATACTTAGATCTTTGACACCTGCATATAGAACCAAGGTTCATGATATAGAGGAGATCATACCTTTGACACCGAACTTCACTGGAGAAATATTGATTGGCAAGCTAACTACATATGAAGCCGCAGAATCGGGAGACACTCTACCTAAGGTTGAGTCATCATTCAAAGTAACCATGCAAAAAATAAAAATAATCTCACTTGGAAATGCAAGCACAAGAAGTAGTGATCTAAAAGAAGAACTTGGAGCCTATTCTGGTGAATGGGAATAGATACAGGAAGAAGAAAGAAAGATAGATGAACCATGCACTGATTGCTAGAAGAGAAAAGAGAGGTAAGGGTAAGTTTGAGGGAAAATTACCTTTGAAATGTTTTTCATGTAACAAGATCTATCATTTTGCATCTAGATGTCCTAAAAGAATTCCCAAGCGCAAACCTAAATTTTTCAAGTCTAAGTTCTCAAAGGATAAGGAATTTTATTATGCTAGTGAAGGAATATCTGATGATCAGGATGATAACTTTAGTGAAATTGTATTTATTGCTATTAAGGATGATGAACCTAGGCATGAAGAAAAAGAATTAGTATCTCGAGTTGAAAAGAAACCTGAATGGGTCATAGATAGTGGTTGTTCACATCATATGACTGGAGATAGGAATAAGTTTGTGAGCTTGAAGAAACATGATGGTGGTGTTATCATATTTGGTGACAACACTCCTAAACTTATTATTGGAGTTGGATCTATTGCTTTGGATGGAAGGACTAACACTGACAATGTATTACTTGTCAATGGACTTAAGCATAATTTGTTGAGTGTTGGATAGCTAGAGGACAAGGGTTATCAACTGAGTTTCATAAACATAAAGTGTACTATCAAGAGAAAAATAGGAGACTTGATAGCATCTGGTACTAAATCTAGAGGTAATGTATTTGTACTAAACACATCTGAAGCTTCTTGTTTTATTGCAAAGGTTGATGACAGCTGGTTATGGCACATAAGATTTTGTCATGTTAATCTTGACAACATTGTGAAGGAAAGTATGAAAAAAGCAGTAAGAGATCTACCTAAATTTTTTAAGCCATCTAACACTATGTGTAGAGAATATGTTTTGGGGAAACAGACTAGAAGCACCTTCAAGAGAAAAGCCTATTCAACAAAAGAAAAGTTGGATCTAGTGCATACTAATCTATGTGGTCCTAGAAGAACAAGATCATACTATGGTGAAAGGAATTTTATACTTTTTTGTTGATGAATTTTCTAGAATGATGTGGGTGAGAGAGAAATTTGAAGCATTTGACAAATTCAAGTTATACAAAGCAAAACTTGAGAATAAATATGGTTTAAAGATGAAATTTTTAAGATTAGACAGAGGAGGAGAGTTTTCATCAAAAAATGGAATACATAGACAGACTTCAGCTCCTAGAACTCCACAACAAAATGTGATAGCAGAGCGAAGAAATAAAAGTATATTAGATGTTGCTAGGACTATGTTGCTGGAAGAAAATGTATCACATGTTCATTGGAGAGAATTAGTTGGAACTACTATGTACACATTAAACATAATTCAGATCATAGAAGGTACAAACAAAACTCCTTATGAATTATGGTTTGATCATACACCTACTATGAAATATTTTAGAATATTTGGTAGTAAATGTTATATCAAAAGAGACGATGAGATAGGAAAGTTTGATGCTAGAAGTAATGAAGGAATCTTTCTTGGTTATTGCACTAAGAGTAAAGCATATAAATGTTTCAATCTGAGACTAAGGAAACTAATTGAAAGTGCCAATGTGAGGATAGATGAGAAATTTCAAATTCAGGAAAGAATGTATGATTGTGGTCAGATTTCAGAATCAAGAGAAGTTGCTGCTGAACCTGAAGGACCCTTAATGATTGAGAATGAGATTGAAGAAGAATAATAGGCAGAAGCTATTGAGACATTAAAGAATCCAAGGTATGTTAAGAAAAACCATCCCAAAGATCAAATTATTGGTGATGCAAGAAAAGACATGATGACTAGATCTAAAGTTAGAGATGAGATCTATTTGATTTATCGAGTTGAACCCAAGACTACTAATGAAGCATGTAAAGATGAATCTTGGACTAAAGCCATGGAAGAAGAACTAGAACAGATAAAGAAGAAAAATACTTGGGAGTTGGCTCCAAGACCTAAGAACAAGAATATGATTGGCACTAAGTGGGTTTTCAGAAACAAAATGGATGAGAAAGGCATAGTGGTAAGAAACAAGGCTAGATTGGTATGTAAAGGCTACTCACAACAAGAAGGCATAGAATACAAAGAAACATTTGTACCTATTGCTAGACTGGAAGCTGTGAGACTATTCCTTGCTTATACTGCACATAAAAAACTTCAAAGTGTATCAGATGGATGTGAAATCAGTATTCTTGAATGGTGATCTAGAAGAAGAAGTGTAAATTGAGCAACCTGATGGTTTTCCTTTCATAGATGATGAAAATATGGTTTGCAGACTAAAGAAGGCATTGTATGGACTGAAACAAGCACCGAGGGCATGGTATGCAAGACTAGATAAACATCTACTTCATCTTGGTTTTAGAAAAGGTAATGCAAAAGTAATTTATATTTAAGAACTGATGAAGGTGGAATCTTAATTATAGAATTTTTTGTTGATGATATCATTTTTGGAGCCAATGATAAAATGAGTAAGAATTTTGCTAAAGAAATGGAGAATGAGTTTGAGATGTCAATGATTGGTGAGATGAATTTTTTTTTTGGTTTGCAAATAAATCAGAGTAAAAATGACATATTTATATCTCAGACCAAGTACCTAAGGAAATGTTAAAGAAGATTGGAATGGAAGATTCTAAACCTATTGGTACACCCATGGTAATAGGGAACAAACAAACTAAAAGTGATGAGACTCAAAGTGTTGGGCAGACTAAGTATATGTCAATGATTGGAGGTCTACAATATTTGACACACACTAGACCAGATATTACCTGGGTAGCTGGAATTGTGGCTAGATATCAGACAGATCCTTAAAAGATGCACTTTGTTGCTGTGAAATTTTTTTTAGATATCTGAAAGGAACATTAGAGTATGGATTATGGTATGAAAAATCTGATGATTTTACATTGCAGGCTTTTACTGATGCTGATTGAGTAGGTAATGTAGGTGACAGGAAGAGCACAAGTGGCAGAGCATTTTTCATTGGAAAAAGGTTGGTTTCTTGATTGAGAAAGAAGCATAATTATATTGCTAAATCTACTACTGAGTCAGAGTATGTTGTTGCTACAATAAACTGTACACAATTTGTTTGGATGATACAAATGTTGAAGGACATCGGAATAAATTTCAAAGAACCAGTGGTTATCCATTGTGATAACACCAGCACAGTGAATATGTCAAAGAATATTGTAATGCATTCAACGACTAAACACATTTCCATCAAGTATCATTTGTTAAGGGAGAAGGTAGCAGATAGAGAGATCAAACTAGAGTATATTAGCACAAAGGAACAAATAGCAGATATATTTACCAAAACTTTGCCAAAAGATGCTTTTGAATATCTCAGAGGCATGCTTGGGGTGATGGCCCCTCCCAGTGAAAACTAAATGATGCATATATGCATTAGTCTAGTGGATCTCAGAGCCATATCATTCTTTGGACTTGATGTGTGGATCTACTCCTTAGGGGGAGTGGTCGCAGAAAATACTGAAGTACATTTAGGTGATCTTGCACCTAGCTGATTGGACATGAAGATTTGAAAAAGCTACATCTTATAGGAGACTATAGGTGAACTATGGAACCCTTTGCCATTTCTGCCAAAGGGGAAGGAATCTATGTGAAAATCCCTACTATTTTGGAAATTTATGTTGATGATATTGAGAAGATTGTATTGAGAGAGAGTACTTTTGGGTTGATGCATATAAATTTTTGCATAAGTTGCCATCAATGCCAAAGGCAGAGATTGTTGGATGATATCAGTTTTGGTTACTGATCATGCTGTTGATATTGATGTTTTTTCACTGATGTCAACATATATTTCTATGAATAAGACAGACTAACTACTTAATTGGAATAAGTGTACGTACACTGTACGGATGATTCAGAAGGATCAAAGTTGGATTTATGCAGAAGGATGTGTCCTGACCTAACTCCTAAGGTCACTTGACTTTATGTTATATTATGTGGATGTTACAGGTCATTTGGTAAAGACTAGTTTTCTGGACTACAACTATGATTCTGGGCAGAGTAGGTCTCTGTGTTTCAGGTATATCTTTCTAATGGACATAATTCAGAACTTACAAGCTTACATATGGAAATCTAACATATGTTAGAGTAATGGGTTGTGTTCGATTGTTGATTGAAGACTGATGATGTCAACTATGGCATGTATTCTAGAGAAGACCTATTTCCTGGCCGACTTTAGACATGTAGCATGTGGAATTAATTGTGAGTGTGAATTGTGGATCTAGAAATATATGTAATAAATTTTAAATATTGTATACTTGTCTTAGATACCGTGCGTATCTTAGCAAGAGGCTATGTAATTACTTGTATGATGGAAAGCCTTAATTGGCCGACCTAATTAATTATGTATTAGGAAAGCTTAATCGTCTGACCTAATAAGATATTGTGTAAGTGTATATATAGAAGATATATTCTTGTGGAGAAGTGTGACAGAGAAAAGAAGAGAAGGAATGTGTGAAAGCTGCGAAGCTTGTTGACTGCTGGATGCAAGCAGGGTTGATACTTCATTGGAACTAATCAAGCAAAGACAGTTGCTGGCAGATAGTTCTCTGATTGTGTATTTGCTTTATACACTTGTGCGGATTGTAAATCCTTGAGGGTGGATTTAACCTTCTTTGGGTTGTGTTCCTTGGTAGTGAGCCTACTATTTCCTTTGAATCCTGACAGGGTCTATCTCCTAACAGAGACTATGTACTGTAGTGTTGTAACAAGCTCCTAATAGGGGTAATATATTTTAACAAGGATACTATACTCTCAGTACATTATTTATGGGTGTTAATTCCCACTGGTGTTTTACCTTTAATAGGGTTTCCTTGACAACAAATATTGTTTTTTGGCGTTGTCTATTACTGTGTTATCATTTACATTTGCATATTTGGTTTATAAAGTATGAAGTTAAAAAATCTATATCACAACTGATTCACCCCCACTCTCAGTTGTCTTGTGGACTGTTATTCCTAACAATATTCCAAGGCATTCATCTTGTAGGACATAAGATAACTAGAGGCATAATTTGTGATTATAAGTTTTAAGGGTTGATTTAAAGATTAATTTTTGAGGTTATTGATTCACCCCCCCCCGCTCCCCCTCTTAGTTATTACTAACATATCTAAGGTTAGTAAGAATCATGTCTAGATTATAGATAGTGGCTGCACTCACCACATGACTAGTGATAAAAAAAAGTTTGAAACTTTTGAATACTATAATGGTGGTTTAGTAAGAATGGGTAATGACACACCTTATCCAGTTGAAGGTAAAAGAACCATAATATTGAATAACCTGATAAAATGTGCAAATGCTTACTGGGTAAAAGGATTGAAATATAATCTATTAAGTGTTTCACAGCTAAATAATACAGGTCACCGAGTAGCATTTGAGAATAAGAAAGAAAAGATCTTCAATGAATTAGGAAGGTTGATCGGAGCTGGTGAGAAGACAAAAGGTAACCTTTTCTATCTTGATGACATTAACACCACTTTTTTTATGGATAGAAATGAAGACATATGGTTGTGGCACAAAATAATGTGTCATGCGAATTTTGACAACATGAAAAAGATAAGAAATAAAAGAAAGGTCATAGGCTTAACGGGTATGTCAAAGCCCAAGCATATCATGTGCAAAAATTATCAAAAAGGTAAGATGGCAAAGTCTAGTTTCAAGAGTAAATATCATACATCTAATGCAATTCTAGAATTAGTCCATACTGATCTATGTGGACCCATGAGGACAAAGAGTTACTATGGAGATAGGTATTTCATTCTCTTTGTAGATGATTATCTAGAATGATGACAGTTATGTTCTTAAAAGATAAATCAGAAGCATTCAAGATGTTTAAATGGTATAAGGCTAGGTAGAAAAGCAAAGTGATAAGAAGCTAAAATGCTTAAGGTCAGATAGAGGAGGGGAATTTATTTTAGATGAATTTACTAACTATTGCAATGAGCATGGAATTAAAAGACAAGTTTCTGCACCAAGAACACCATAGCAAAATGGAATTGCTTAGAGGAGAAACATATCAATTGTTGATTGTGCAAGAACATTGATGATTGAGAAAAGCATCACTCAAACTTTCTAGAGGGAAGCTATTAGTACTGTTGTCTACACATTGAAGAGAGTACAATTGAAGAAGGACACAAAGAAGACACCCTATGAGCTTTGGTATGGTTACACACCTAATGTAAGTTACTTTAGAATCTTTGGTAGTCAATGTTATATTTTGAAAGATGATAGAAATGGAAAGATTGAATCCAAAAGTGATGAAGGTATCTTTCTAAGGTATTCCACCAAAAGAAAGGCTTATAAATGTTTTAACAAGTCATCTAACAAGATCATTGAAAGTGCAAATGTAAGAATAGATGAATTTGTAGAAAATAATGATAAGGAAAGAAGAAAAGAACCAGAAGACTACAACAGGTTTGTTTACACTAAAGAACCTGACACTCTACCTGAGCAACAGTGTATCACTCCCAAGCAACAAAATAATGCAACTGAGCATCAGGCTGTAATTACCAAAAATTAGGATAATACTCAAGATGATGTACCGAGTGATGAAGATAAGAATGAAGGTCAAGAAGATAATCAGAATGATGGAAAAAGAGGTAAACCAAAAAATTTTAAGTATTTCACAAGACATCATCCACATAATCAGATCATAGGAGACAAGAAGGCTGGAATGAGAATAAGAAGTAAGTCACTAAACACTAGATGTTTACTTTGTGATTTTGAGACTAAATCTATTAATACTGCACTTGAAAATGAAGGATGGGTTAGTGATATGAATGAATAAATAGAACAGATTGAGAAGAGTAGTACATGGACATTAGTACCGAGACTAGATGACAAGAATGTCATCGGTACCAAATGGATATTCAGAAACAAGCTGAATGAGAATGAAGAAGTCACAAGAAATAAAGCAAGATTAGTATGCAAGGGGTATGCACAAGAAGAAGGTAATTATTATGGTGAGACCTTTGCACCCATTTCCAAACTAGAAGGAGTTATAATTATTCTTGCTTATGCAACATTCAAAGGATTCACGGTATACCAGAAGGTGACAAATCGGCATTCCTAAATGGAATACTAGAAGGTATACATTGAACAACTAGAAGGGTTTGTTGATCCAGACAAGAGAAACATGGTATGTAGACTACATAAAGCCTTGTATGGATTGAAACAAACACTAAGAGCCTTGTGTGAAAGACTTCATTCCTATCTCATTTGCATTGAATTTGTTAGAACAAGTGAAAATAATAATTTGTACTTAAAAGAAGATACTGATGGCAATATTCTGATTGCTAAAATGTTTGTTGATGATATCATTTTTGGGGGAAATGAAATGTTATGCAAATCCTTCGCTAATGATATGAGAAAATAATTTGAAATGTCTATGTTTGGGGAGATCAAATTCTTTCTTGGTCTACGAATTCTTCAACAAGATGTAGACATATATATCACTCAATCCAAATACATCAAGGAAGTGCTGAAGATATTCAAGATGGAAGATTTCAAACCATTTGAAACACCTATGGCTACCAGATGTAAGTTGACAAAGGAAGACAAATCAAATGAGGTAAATCAGACCTTGTATAGATCAATGATTAGCAAACTAATGTATGTTGTTCATACTAGACCAGATATTTCACATGTAGTTGGAATAGTTGCAAGATTCTCTGCTAATCCCAAAAAATAACATATGAATGTTGTCAAGAGAATTTTGAGATATCTAAATAACACTGAGGACTATGGCTTATGGTATAAAAGAGAAGGAAAATTTGAGCTATAAGTCTATACAAATGCTGATTGGGCTAGACACATTGATGATCAAAAGAGCACAACTGGAGGAGCATTCTTCATGGGTGACAGACTTGTCACATGGATCAACAAGATGAAAGGATGCATCTCTCAGTCTACTGCAAAGGCAGAATATGTGGGTACTTCTGCAAATTTCTCTAATATTGCATGGATAAAATAGTTTTTGGAAGGTATGAATATGAAGATTCTTGAACCAATGATTATCTATTGTGATAATACCAGTACAATAAAAATTTCTAAGAATCTGGTCATGCATGCTAAGACTAAGAATTTAGCAATAAATTATCACTATTTAAGAGAACAAGTGCAAGAAAAAGAGGTGTTGCTAGAATATGTTCAATCAAAGGAACAATTAGCTGACATATTTACCGATCCATTTTTGGAAGATACATTTGAGCACCTGAGATAGAAACTAGGGGTACAACCCTTGTCTATCGGTCAGTAAAGATGACTAGGAGGCTACATCAGCCTATACACAAATCAAAAGATCTTTCATGCTGATGCAAGCACCAAGATGGACAAAAACATATACATTTGTACACAACAAGGTACAAATATGCACCGAACACCAGAGTCAATGTATTGTTGATGGATAGGGAAATTCAAGGAGTATATTATTAAAAGGATGGAAGCTGATATGGAAGAATTGTTTGGCATTATTGTCAAAGGGAGAGATTATTCTCCTTATCAAAGGGAGAGAGATTATCTCATTATTAAAAAGAAATTATATCATTATCCATAGAGAGATATTGATTACATATGAAATATCCATCTAATGGAGAGAAGAAACATGACAAAGAGAATACACACAAAGGGAGAGATTGTTGTCAAAAGGAAAAGAGATGATCAAAGAAGAGGAACACTCAAGGAAGAACACATATCAGGAAAAAGATCAAAAGCTGATACAGCTATCTAGTGAAGGGATTAAATATTGAAGAACACACTCTGCAAGAAACAAATCTAAGCTATTTAAGCTTACCGAGTGTCATACATTTGTAATAGTTATAATAGGAGAGATTGATGAACTTCAACTATTATATTTCATATTGTATTAGTAATAATATAGTGTGATAATGTAGTGTTTTTCCATCAATTCCAAAGGGAGAGATTGATGACATGTAACTGATTGAATGTTTGAAGATGTTAAGTTGATCACCAAAATGCAGAAAGATAATGCAAGACATTAAATGAGTTAATGGATTATATTGTCATTGATGTCAACTTGATATAATCTAATCATTTATATTCAAAGTGTCAAAGACTTTAGAGAATTAGAGAGATAAAGATTATGCTTTCACTAATGCATAAAATACTAGCATTCACTAGTGACTTCAAACACCGATGGCTAGTGGAAACCGAAGGACAGAGAAAACTGAGACCAAAGTCACAGTGATGCCCAAGCAAAGAAATTGATGAGTATTATTGATGAGAAGAATCACAAGCATTACCGGCAGCCAAAACTATAGTGTTAACTGATGGATAGACAAGCCTGATGGATAGATAACACCGATGGAGAAGCTCAAGGAGAATTGAAGTGTTGACCGATGTAATGTCCCCACTAGGGAACCCATAAGGAATCAGGTCTTATGACCAAAAATTGTGACTAACAAATTTTTTTCCCTAACATTACATCATTACTACTTCACATTTACATTCCTTAAGGTTCCCTTAATGAATTCATTTACTAACATATTTACATTCCTTATCCAAATTGAATTTCATTTCCTTTCTTACTTTCACATTTCAGAACTTAAGAGATAGGGTAAGAAAATAACATTTCATTTACAGATTACATTTTAGCCTTGGAAAAATAAACATTTTCTTTCATTGCAATAAAAGATAATTTCAACACGACACAATATATTTCCAACTTTGATCTTTCAAATAACAACCCTTGAAACAAAGACTAGAACTATCCCTCCCAATTACATTGCTTTTCTTTTCAATTACATCTTTCTGATAATAGATATCATAATAACAGGTACATGAATGGCCCGAAGGCACTGCAACATATCTTTTCATCTTTCCTTTCAAAAATACATAATACAAAATACAAATATCTGCATCAATACATAAATTTGAATGCATCCAAGTCACGAACCACGAACAGGACCTTGAAAGATTATTTTCACCCAACCATGTGGAACTGATGAGGTTCCACCCTCTATGCTAGGAGATAGAACTAAGATACTCACAAGGCCCTAAGTAATCTAAGGCTCGAAAGATAAAGAAATCCAAGACTCAAAAAGGACATAAAATATCATCATGCTATAACATAGAGGTCAAGGTTCTAGGAGACCACCTAAGTGAGTGTCATCACACAACCTGTATATTGGGATCCTTCCTGGAAACCATGTAACCCTGGTCCCCCCTTTATGAATAGGGATCCATCCTGGCAGTTATCCTTGGTCCTGGTACTCCAATCAGGTCTGTGTGGCCATTATTATATTCTCTTTCGTTATCTTTTGAATCCTCCCCTTCCCAAGTTAATTTTTAAGGTTATCACTTTTTACAAACCCACCCCTAGGATCATCTGGCAACCACTTTAGGGTTCCAACACCTAGGGTGAGCCACTCACTTAAGGTTCTTATTCCCTTACCCCATCAAAAGCCACAAAAACCTCAAGTAATCTCAAAAGATCCATCTCATAGGTCTAGCGAACCCTTCGGTGCACTCAGGCCATCCAAACAAGTTCTGACCTTATATTATGGAATCTACCAAAAGCCAAGTATGAACAAAAGCTTAAAATAAAAACTATGTATAGAAGTTTATTAAACACAACATAAAACTTCCCACATGCATTTACACAAAATTTCATAGCTTATCACAAAAGTCTAGGAAAATCTCATGTGCCTAAAATTTGGCTAAGTCTGAATTTTTAAGAAATCTCAAAATCAGAAGCTGCATCTTAACTCCTATGAATCCGAAACCTATCTCAATCATCCCAGAAGGTACCTAATTCCTTTATACAAGTATAACTTAAAGTATAAGGAATTAAAGTACCGTGTCTTATACTTATACTTGTATAAATCCTATTTTCCTCGATTAATACTTGTTTTCCTCGGTTAACACTATTCTGGTCATTTGACACTAGTTTGGCCGGTGTTATACTTGTATAAATTATGTTTTCCTCAGTTAACACTATTCTGGTCAGTTGACACTAGTATGGCTGGTTGACACTGCCTTCGTCGGTTTACACTGCTTTGGTCGGTTAACACTGAAAGCACATTTCTACCGATTGCAGGAAATGACTGTTAACTCTAACTTGCAGGTAAAACTGTGCATTATGGGGACTATGGATGCCTATTCTGAGCATGACCCATTTCAGATCTCCAATTTCCCTTCACAAATAGCCCTTCAATCCATCCTATCTACCCAACAAATCTGTTCTAGATCTGGGCAAACAAAGGTGGTGCAAAAATAGATATGAAACTGTACGGGTCAAATAGTAGTTCTAAAGCCTCAAAGAACTCATGGAAATTCTAGAAGGAAGGAGATATGAGGAGAGTGCTAAGGACCCTACAACCTCTTGCAAAAGCAGCAATATTCATATACATACAACATGGTAAAATATTTAAACATAATCCTAAACTCCAAGTCACTAATACAGGCATAACATATATATGTATAACATAACCATTATAAAATTTATATAGACAATAAAACACACAGAGAACACATTCATACACAAAGAGGAAGTTACTAGTTTAGACCCTACCTTGGGTCCTACAGAGAATCCTCTTCCCTTGACTGGATAATCTCAGTGAAACTTTGAATAGATATCCTTCTGAAAATGTTCCTCTTGCAATCAATTCCAAGCCATCCTCACACAGATGACCTCACTAACCGGAGACTCTCAAACTCACATAAACTTTCACCAAAATTTATGGAGAAATCAATTATAGACAAATCAAAAGAAAACAAATCTTCCCCAAAGAATAACATCCTCCCGCACACAAAAATCATCAATTATTTATCCCCCAACTATGTGGCTGGAGGATTTGCTTTACGGGAAGAAACTCCTCCAACTTCCATAGTTGGTTGGAGGAACAACCAAATAATTTCCCGTAAAAAATTAATCAAGGTTTTTAATAAATTTAATTTAAAATATCTTTTAAATGAAAGCATAACAAGAATAATAGACAAATACCTTTCAAGAAAAACACATAGCACAACAGGAAAACAAGTAGCCTAACTTCTAGGAGGTCTTGAGTTCAACTCCCTCCTAGATAGTTAATTTTACTACAAAGGGCATTTTCCTTTTATGTTTACTCTTTATTTAATACATTCATTAAATATACTTTATTTTACCCACTTTATGTACTTATTATAAATAATATACCATTAACATAATTAATGAAAAAAAACATATAGTTATTATTATTTATATAAGCATGGACATATGCGTGTGCACCCACATATATACACATACCTATATAAAATACAAACAATTATAACATAATTATTTACTATATATATAAAATAGATTAGTTCTAACTCATAATGTAAACTCAGACCAACATCAAATCAAGTTCATAACATAAACTGCATTCTACTCTCCCAACTAGGATAACTTCCTAAACAGAATTCTAAGTCCATGGGTAACCATGAGAGTAACTTGGTTAAATCTCCACACATCAACAGTTTGAGGATTTTGAAGGCATGCTCAGACCTGTGTAGCCAAGTGGAGACGATGCCTGGTACCTGCATCCTACATCACCAACTGATATGCATATACAAATATATAAATATAAACAGACATTGGCAAACAAGGAAGGAGAGTGTGACATCATGTGGATCTCCCATAGGAGTTACTACAACTACCCCTCCTCATCCTACACTCACATCAACCAGTGAACATCAAACCATAATAGTGTTAGTAGGGTTAAATCATAATATAAACTTCATTACACAAATCAATGTAAAAGTTTTTACTGATAGTTCATTTCTATCCATTCCTCATTAAATTACAACTCATTTAATATGTCCAAATAATTTCAATAACCAAATATATATGCTTAAATGTCTCATAAAATGCTAACTAAATAATAATCATAGTCCATCATAAAATCCAAAGTGTTAAAGCAATAGTCCCGTCCATCTAACATAGGAAGATTCTAGGGTGGGCATTACAACCGAAGCTATCAAAGAGTTAAAACAAGAAAGTTAAATGGAGTTCTGAAATGACAAAATACTTGGTTGGCAGAGCTAAAGATAGACTTAACTGGTTGTTAACATTTTTTTAATGGACAATTTAAAGCTAGAGATAAGTAAAAGATTTAAAGATGCTTTATCCAGTTGGCAAGAAGATTTATACGAGATAAAATAAGAGTTAAGATTTAAATCAAGATTGGCTAAGATTGTGGATCACACCAAGAACAAGAAAATCAAGAAGTGAGAGACAGTGATGTCATGTATATAAAGAGACAACTTAATTCATTATTAATTAAGGGGAGTGAATGAGAAAGAGGATGCTGAAGAGAAACTGATGAAGAAAAAATTCATATAGTCCTAATCAATCAAGCTAAGGAAAGAGCTAAAGATTTTTGTGGACATCGAGCCACAGAGAAGCACAACATCACCGAGCAAAAAGAAGTGGAGCAAAGGTATTGAAAAGACATATTGATCAGAAAGGTAAAATGAGCTTACAATAGATCTGAAAATCTGCAAGTCTAAGTTGTATGCGTGAACAGATCATTTACTGTTTCAGTTTAACCATTGATTTAGAAAGTCTCTTAACTAAGAAGGATTTAAAGATTCTTTCTATATTGATATACATCCCAAGGAGTATCAAAAATTTTGATCATAAAGATAGCATGAGATGCCAGATATTATTTGACAAACTACACTGTGTTTGGTCATAGAAGGTAGCATAACGATGCCCAATATCAAGTGACAAACTAATCTACTAAATCCTCTAACAAGGTCACACCTAATAGTTTGTTTGTAACCTTTAATAGGGTTGGCTCTTCACCAAGCTCACTTTAGAAGAGTGATAATTTTGGGTTACCGGTCCCAAGTGGTTTTTCCTTGAATAGGGTTTCCACGTTAAAAATCCATCTGTCAATGTGTTTTTGAGTCATTACTTTAGTGTTTTGCATTACACATAACTAATCTGGATTGATCGGTATACACTAAGCAATTTACTATTTTTCGGTAAATGAAAGACTGCTATTCGGTAAACATAATAATAAGGTTTAAATAGTGAACTCCAAGTAGTATTTATTTGATATGATTATTTGAAGGCATACATCTTGTAGGACTGAGGATAACTAGAGGCTTAATATTGTGGTACTAATTTTTTGGGTTGATTTATTGGAATATTTTTGAGGCCACTGATTCACCCCCTCCCCCTTTCATTTATTCTAATAGGGTATGCACAAGAAGAAGGTATTGACTATGGAGAAACCTTTGTGCCCATTGCTAGACTAGAAGGAGTGAGAATTCTACTTGCTTATGTTACTTTCAAAGGATTTAAAGTATACCAAATGGATGTCAAATCTGCATTTCTGAATAGAATACTAGAAGAAGAGGTATACATTAAACAACCTGAAGGGTTTGTTGATCCTAACAAAAGAAACATGGTTTGTAGACTACATAAAGCCTTGTATGGATTACAAGCACCAAGAGCATGGTATGAAAGACTTCACTTTTATCTCGTTAGTATTGGATTTATAAGAACAAGTGATAACAGTAATCTGTATTTGAAAGGAGATATTGATGATAAAATTTTGATTGCTGAGATATTTGTTGATGATATCATATTTGGAGGTAATGAAATGTTATGCAAATAATTTGCTAATGAAATGAGAAAATAATTTGAGATGTCAATGTTTGGAGAGAGAAAAAATTTTCTTGGTCTACAAATTCTACAATAGGATGCAGGCATATACATCACACAATCCAAATACATCTTAGAAGTTTTGAAAATATTCAAAATGGAGGACTCCAAACTAGTTGGAACACCTATGGCAACTAGATACAAATTAACAAAGGAAGACAAGTCAACCAAGGTAAATCAGACCTTAAATAAATCCATGATTGGAAAGCTAATGTATGTTATACACACTAGACTAGATATAGCACATGCAGTTGGTATAGTTGCAATATTCTCTGCTAATTCCAAAGAATCACACATGATTATTGTTAAAATAATTCTGAGATATCTAAGGAATACCAAAGACTATGGTCTATGGTATAATAAAGAAGGTAAATTTGAGCTACAAGTTTATACCAATGTTGACTGGGCTGGAAACATAGATGATAGAAAGAGCACAATAGGAAGAGCATTCTTTATGGTTGAAAAACTTGTCACATGGATAACTAAAAAGCAAGGATGCATATCTCAATCAACTGCAGAAGTAGAATATGTGACTACTGCTACAAATTGCTCTAACATTGCATGGATCAAACAATTATTGAAAGGTATGAATATGGAAATTCTTGAACCATTGATTATATATTATGATAATACAAGTGCTATCAACATTTCAAAGAACCCTGTGATGCATGCAAAGACAAATCACATAGCTATCAAGTATCATTACTTAAGGGAACAAGTACAAGAGAAAGAGGTGATAGTGGAATATGTACAATCCAAAGAAAAATTAGCAAAAATATTCACAAATCCATTGCCTAAAGATACATTTGAGTACCTGAGGAAGAGACTAGGGGTCTGACCCTTGTCTACTGGACACTAAGATGACTAGGAGGATGCATTAGCATACACATTATCAGAAGATCAATCATGTTGATGCAAGCTTAGAAATGGACTGCAATGACATATCAGTGCAAGAAGGTACTTATCTGAAGTGAACACCAGGGATATTGTTGGCTACTACAAAGTTGTATTGCTGATGGATAGGATATTCATGATATATTTATGTTTGGCATTGTTGTCAAAGGGAGAGAGATATCCATATCGAATATCCATCAAGGAAAATTATATCCTGAGGGAGAGATATAGGGAGAGAGATATCCAATAATGAAATATCTATCAGGGAGAAGAACACCGTTCAAAGGGGGAGCAAAGATCAGAAAAAAGAATTTTCTACAAAGGGAGAGAAAAGATCCAAGAAAGATTCAATGAAACAACCATCCATAAAAGGGGGAGAATTGAAGAAAGTTAACATTGCATATCTATCCAGAAAAGGGAGAAGAGATTCCACAAACAAAGGGAGAGACAAAATCAAAATTTGCTACATCTATCCATTGAAGGGAATGAAGAAAGTACTCTATAAGAATCAAATCTAAGCTAGATGATCTTGTCAAGAGTTAGATATTTGAATTGGTTATAGAACAATACGTTTGGTATGTTATGACATGTTTGAAATTAAATATTTCATATTGTTTTGATAAGTATGTTACCATCAATGCCAAAGGGAGAGATTGGTGAACTATAACTGATTGAATGTTTGAAAATGATAAGTTGATGATCACTGAGCTACATAAAGTAAATGCAAGACATTAAATTAGTTAATTTATTGTATTTTCATTGATGCCAATTGGATATAATCTGATTGGTCATATACATATTGTCATAGACTTCAAGAAATCAAAGAGATAAATTTTATGTTATGGGTAAACATAAAAAGCCAATGTACACTGAGTGATAGTAAACACTGAAGGACAGTGCACACCCACGGATAGAGAACCCTGAGAAGTAATAGTGTATACCAAGCATCACAACACTAAGCATAAATGAAGTGAACCCCAAGCATAACTGAAGGTAATGCCCAAGGAAAATTGGATTCAATGACTGAGCAAACTAAGAGTTGATCACCGATCAGAACTGGAGTTAGGAATGAAAAAACACTTAGCTCACAGGAGCTATAATTAGAGTTAACTAATTGATTAATTTGTTTTCATTGATCGTTTGAACTAAATATTTAAAGCTATTTTTATTCACAGTTGTCAAGGAGAAATCTACAGAATAAAACTAAAGCTATTCTTTAAAGATTAAAGCAATGCACGGTGATATTTGCGGATCAAGAAGCTATCTACATCAAGAACAAGAAAGACAAGGACAGTAAAATGGTGAAATCATGTCTATATAAAGAGACAAGTAATTCATTATCAAAAAGAGAGGAATTTTGAATATAATTCTGGTGAAGATAGAAGTCTTCATGCAGATATGATCATACAGGCTGAGGAACAGAGCCAAGAATTTTGCAGACACCGAGCAACAAAGAAGAAACAAAATTCACCGAGCATAAAGAACAAGGAGGGGGACAAAGGAACAAAAGAGAATATTGATCAGAGAGGTATTATGGACTTAAAATAGATCTAAAAATATACAATTTAAATTTTTATTAATGAATAAATCATTTACTATTTCAGTTTAACCATTGATTCAGAAAATCTCTTAATTGGCTGGGATATAATAGTCCTTAATGTATTGAGATACTCAAGAGTATCAAACGTTTTTTCTTGTTGACGGCATAGTGAATACCTAAGGTCAAAAGACTAACAAGTGGTTTTATATCCT
Organism: Thuja plicata; assembly: GCA_018584345.1. NCBI lineage: Eukaryota > Viridiplantae > Streptophyta > Pinopsida > Cupressales > Cupressaceae > Thuja > Thuja plicata. The sequence goes on along the minus strand of MU226572.1, from coordinate 2,125,539 downwards.
CTAACAAGGTCATACTTAACAGTGTGTTTGCAACCTTTAACAGGGTTGGCTCTTCACCGAGCTCACTTCAGAAGAGTGAAAATTTTGGGTTACCAGTACCAAGTGGTTTTTTCCCTTAACAAGGTTTCCACATTAAAAATCCATGTGTCAAGTGTGTATATGATTCATTGCTTTGATGTTTTTCTTTACACATTACTAAAATAGGATTGGTTGGCAAACACTAAGTTTATTTAATGCTATTCAATAAAGACTAGATAAAGGATAAACAATATATTCACCCAGCAACATATATTTGATAAGATTACTTAAAGGCATACATATTGTAGGAATGAAGATAACTAGAGGTATTATATATGTGGTATAAGTTTTTTTTGAGGCCTCTTATTCACCTCCCCCCCTCTTAATTATTCTAACAGGGATATCTTTTTGGTATTGACACTTAGTCATTTTTCACTAAGTGTTGCCATCAATGCCAAAGGGAGAGATTGTTGGAAAGTGATGCATTTTTTAGTGATATAGGACACTTGATGGTTTTCATTTATGGAAACACATCTGGTATGATGATCGCTTAGAGTTGTTTATAGTTTTGGATATATGGACAGTAAAATGATTAAGTACAGTGAATAGAAATACAAAATATAGAAGTACAGTTCTGGACAACAAAGATAGTATATGATGACAGATGACATACGAGATTAGAGGAAGAAATTTTTGGATATGTATGAACTTCTTTTAAGGTCGCTTTAGTTTTGGTGTTGATCATAGTGAGTTACAATGTTTTGAAGACATGTGAAGATAGAGGAACACAGATACAGGGCAGTTGGACATTCACGATGATTAAGGGAGTATGACATGGAATCCAAACATGCTAAGTTGGATTGGGATTGTGGTTTACCTATTCTTTGGTAGTATTTAAGGTCGTCAACTTTGTATTTACTCTTTGCATAAGTATTAATTCTATTTTTTAATGTATTTGAGAGCCGACTGGATGATGTAATATATATATATATATATATATATATATATATATATGAAGAGGTTTTTGTAAAGCGAAGTGTGATAGTGATGAGATGATATAAAGTGGATGGAATGCATGGATGCATTATGATGTCAGACAAATGTGAGCTACAAATGGAACTATCTAAGTATTACTGATGCTCGTGTTGTTCATTTCTAAGATTGATTTTAACTGAACTATTTCTTATTGTAAGAGCAATGTGCTCAGTATACCTTTAACAAGGTTTTGTATTCCCCTAATAGGGAAATGTGCTAATGTAATATTCAGCTCCTAACATGGCTAGGTCTCCTAAAAGGGACACTAAAATTTTAGTACATATTTGTGGGTACCATCCCACCAAGGTTTTCCCTTGGATAAGATTTCCTTGACAATAATTCATGGTGTTATGATTTATGTGTTGCGTTCTTATGTTCTTTCATTTTAGTAATTATATGATTAAGTTGGAATTTATTAAGTTCATGTTTAAAGTGTTGTAATAATGATTTCCCCCCTCTCAGTATTACTTAATCCTAACATAATCATGATTATTATTAATCATGGTTAGTATTAATTATGGTTAGTATTAATCATGGTTAGTATCAACCCAATTCTATCCCAATATATGATATAAACCTACACCCTTATCCTAACCTTAACCCTTAACTCTAACTCTAATAAATACCCTAGCCTTAGCCATAATTTAAACCATGATATAAACCCTAAACCCTAAACCTAATATTAAACCCTACCCCTAATCCTAAATCATAAGCCCTAAATCCTTATAAAAATCCTAACACTATTTGTAATTTCAATCATGATATAAATCCTATACCTAACCATAATAATATTCCTCAACTCTAAACCATGATCCTAACCCTAAAACATATCCTCTCATCCTAATCCTAAATCCTAATCTTACCCTAATCTTAAATAATAAACCCTAATTGTAAATGCTAAATCTTAGTCCTAAATGCATTTGCTAAATCATATCCTAACCCTAATTATATATGCTAAACCTTAATCCTAAATTTTAAACCCTAATCCTAAATTATAAAACCTAATTGTAAATGCTAAACCATATGATAACCCTAGTTGTATATGCTATACCTTAATCCTAAATGCTAAACCTTAATCTTAACCTAAATCATAATCCTAAATGGTAAACCTTGATCCTAATTACTAAACCCTAATCTTGAATGTTGAACCTCAATCTTAACTCTAATCATAAATATTGGACCCTAATCCTAGCCCTAATCATAAGTTATAAACCCTAACTCTAAATGTTAAAGCTTAATCCTATATGTTGAACCCTAAACCTTAATTGTAAATAGTAAACCCTAATCCTAAATGCTAAACCCTAATCTTGAATCCAACTCTAATATATACCCTAACCTTAATACTAACCATCATGTGGGAACACGATTAATAAATGTGTAAATAAGTCTAAATACCTTAAATCAATCAATTTTATATGCAATTATTATTATTTTGACATAAACATGTTGACCATAAACAAAAAGATAGAAAAGTGAAAACCTATAAAGTTTTGTTAAATTATAAAGATATTTTTTGAATATGCTTCTATTGAATCTTAAGTAATTCAAACACCTTAGATGAATAAAACCCCAACCCTATTTAAATAGTAAGTTAAGTTGAACTCTACCACTAATTAAATTATGACCCTGGTATTAATTAAACTTGAATGGTAACTTTAGTATATCTCTAATTTATTTTAATTCTTCATTTAATATAATAATAATTTCTATTTTTATTTATAATATTTTTTATAAAAACATAAATTAGATAAGGTCACTATAGTATGACTCTTCAAAAATTCATCAAAATTTTGACAAAAAATATTGATCATATTAGACATCATAATTTTCATCCATCATAAACATCATAAGCATCCATCATAAACATACATCATACGAATCATATGCATAACATAGCATAACATAACTCGTGAAGTATATCGTACATCATAATAGGAACTCATTATAGAGATCATGCATGCATGCCTCACATAGATATCATAGTCATCACCCATATTCCATATATGAACATGATACATAACCATCATAATAATACATTACATCACATCCATCCTGCATCATTATACATGATAGCACATTATATCATAATAATAATAAGCATATAACACATCCTAAATACACAACACATTAGAATCATCATAAACATGTTGTAATCCATCACATATGTATCATAAATCATCATCCATCCCATAAATAATAAACAGTCCACATTCCATAAATAAATGCAAAATATAAGTTTGTTACGAGAAATCATGCCTCATAAATCATGCCTCATCTCATATATATCAAAAAATAATGTATCAATCATAATAAGAAATCCTCAAGGTTCAAAAAATGTCACACAAATTGAGGACTAGCTAAAACTCTCTTTGTCTCCATCTCCTGGAGGTGGCATGGTGCTACTATTAGGACTTGCTAGAGGTGGACCATGAATTAAAAACATTAAAAGGTACATCATGAATTAATTCTGTAATAGCATTAGAATTAAAAACATAATGAATTAATTATGTAACCATATAATTTAAATAAAATTCTATCAAGAAATCAATATCAAATAGATAATATACTAATCGCATACCTCATACATTTCAATCATGTCATTGATCTTCTTCTTCATCACCATCACCATCACCATCACCATCACCATCACCATCACCATCACCATTGTCATCATCATCATCATCACCATCATCATCATCATCATCATCATCATCATTAGCATCATCATTATTATAGATATATGTTTCAATTTTGTCATCATCGACATGGATATCATCTCCATGAACATCATTATGATCTAGTTCATCTTCTTCAACATCTTTGTTAGGAACATCATCAACTAACTATTGATTGTGATCATCATCTACATCATCTTCTACTTCTTCAGTATCTTCTTCTTCCATCACATTATACTTTACCGACCTTCCTCTTGGATCGTGTCTAAAAACAAACGACCAACCCATTTTATGTGGAAGCTCTGAATAAAATACCTGCTCACATTGGCTTGGAAGAACATAGGGCTCATTTCCAGCTCACTCAAACAACTTTGTATTAACCATTGTAAATCCATTATCATGTTTAATAATAGTTCTATTAGGATATTTTTTATTCAATCATAGCATGTATCATTGGACGACAAACAAAACTAATTTGAAGGAATTAAAGTCACAGTCAAGTATATCATCCAAAATTATGTTGTATTGATTTTCTGAGACTTGAGGATGTATGTTTCTTCTAGATGAAATATGAGTCATCTGAAAGATTGCAGTTATCCCATAATCACAAGTTTTCTTTGTGCCATCCAGCTTCTTGATATGAAATTTATGACCATTGCACCACATAGCCTTGTGGTGTTTGACATGCAATATGTCAAACATGTAAAAATTATTGCATCACCATTTGATATTTGGTATAGAGCTCCATCATCCTAAAGGCATCTTCAACATGTCCTACCACCTAGGACTTCTTTTTTTAATAATGATTCATGTATAAGACCTAGTGCCAATATTTGGTCTTTATAAACCACTTGCTCAACTACGGTTAAAGGACCCACAAATATTGAATTTGAGTTATTTTTGTGTTGTAGGTGTTCCTTAAGAAGGTTCAGTCCATTAGTGACCCCTAGGAAAGTGAACAATCAACATTTTTTCAATTGGTGCAAAATATGCAAAAATGCAACATTTGCATAAAACTTTTTGAAAGTTGGATGTAAAACTTCCTCCCAACAGATCATTGTTTTAAATTATATTATAACTATTGGAGGAATTACTCAAATAGCCCTCACAGGCGGGTGGAGGATGATGATGATGTAATGTTTGCAAACAATAAATAAAATAGAACCATTTTCTTGCAAATAGATGGTGATTCTGGATCTATATGGCACCGTATGGACCCGAAGAGGAAGAAAAACTATGATTTATTGAAGTTTAGTGAATCTTCTTTCTTTTCCTTTTGAATTGAGCCTTTGATCAATTTTAGAACTTTTGATATTATCAATACTACAAAAAATTTCTTAAACCCTAAGCACCTAGGGTTTCCCCTGAATAAATGGCTATTCCTCCTCATCCCACCATTAGATAAATATGAGATTTAGTGAAATGAGGGGAAGGTGTATGTGTTCCAAGATTCCAAAGGAACTTTGCAGGTTTGTGGTCGAAGCTAAGAGTTTGAACTGATTCACGATCAGCATCTCAATATGGTTTCTAGTGAACAGTAAGAGCATTTGATGACCAGGGCATGTTGGGGTTGCATCAAGCACTCAAATTGAATATTTGGAGTACATTCATCAAAAAGACCATTCACGAGTCAATGGTTAGTCTCTAGACTCCATTCCATAGGTACTTCTTTTTTTAATTTGTCCTAATTGGGGTAATTAAGCCTCTTAATCTTATCAATATTTACGCACTGTATAACCAAGTCATTATCTACCAAGTTGGGGGATATTTGTAACTTGATAAAGGGTATTTGAATCCTCGTTTAGTTTTCCTAGTTGTTTGGGAAAGCAGTTAGTTGTAGTGCTTGGTTGTTGAAGAGCTTGGTACATACTGTTGCTCATCATACACTGTTTCTCGTCACATATTGTTGCTCAGTAGGTGTCAGGAAGTTGGGTGCCTAAGAGGGAAGTATCATAAACAATAGTATTGTTTGAAATCCATTGTTGGATTTTTGTCCTGTTTGTCTTGTATAGGGCCTAAACAAAGTAATCCAACCCCATTCCACAAACTCACATGGCCTTTTGTATGTCATCAAAAGTTAGTGTACCCGAGTAGGGTTATTGGGAGTGATTTTCCAAATCAACCCAAAATAGGAACTTGAATCATCAAGTTTGGTATTATATTGAAGTTGGAAGTTGTTTACAAAGGTGTAGAGCCTGTAGTAAGGGATCTCCTTGAAAGGTTGAGAGATCCATTCCTTTAGGACACAACAACCTATATCCTCTACATCAAGTGGTATCAGAGCTCAGTAAAGAGTTCTTAGGAGAAAGAAAAAATGTCAGAAGGAGATGGAGAAACCAATCTCAGAATGACTAACATGGAGTTAGCCAAACTAGTCAAGGAATAGATGGCTGATAATAGGGAAATGAGGGCTGGTAATCAAGCCTTAAGAGATGAGTTGGAAAGACTCAGGGAAAGGATAGATAGGAGGACATATGGACACTCTAAGAATGATGAAGAAGGGAAAGAAAAAGCATTCCCTAAGTAGGAAGAAGAAGAAGAAAATCCTGCAAACCAGAGACCCCTCTTGAATGCTCTTAAATCTATGGAGAGAAGAACCTTGGATGGAAAGTTAGATTTTCTTATTTTTAGTGGGAAGATGGACCCTAATGTAGTGATGGACTAGATAGATTCCTTGAAAAGCTTATTCAAATGTGAAGATATACCAAAAAGACAAAGAGTCAAAGTTTCAAAGTGCAAGTTGAAGGAAGCAGCCCTAACTTGGTGGAACTTTATCCAGAATAAGAGGGTGAAGAATGGAAAATGTATGATATCAACATGGAACAAGATGGTTACCTTGGTTAGAGAGACCTATATTCTTGAAGACTAATGGGTGCAACTTCACAGAAAGAAGAAAAATCTCAGACAAAGAGATATGGATGTGAGTACATATACTGAAGAGTTTCATAAATTGTTCATGAAGGCTAGCAAAAAGTAGACATAAGAAGAAAATTTGGAAAGATACATTAATGGATTGAAATTCCCAATCCAAGAAGACCTAATTCTGCATACACCAGATATAGTGCACAAATGCTACCAATTAGAATTAAAAGTAGAAGACAAGTTAAGGAGAAGACAAGAGAAAAACAATAGAGGAAAGGGCAATAGCAGTAACAACATCAATAAAAACTTTAGGGGTAGAGGAAATTCTTTTGGAAGAGAACAGTCTTCAAGGCATTTTGAAGAACAAAGAAAAATAGATAAATGTTAGAGTATTATTACTTTATGCTTATTAATTAAATCATATCGATTTAATTATATAAGTTTATATTACTCTAGTTACTTAAGCTTCACTTAGGTATATTATTAATTAATTATTAATTAATAATGTGCAACCTAATTCTTTCCTTTAGGGTTTCTTTCTCACCTTTTATAAGGTTGATCCTTGTACTTTTTCATTTATCTCTTATGCATTTTTCACATTTTGAGAGCACTTCTCTTCTGTCTCCATTTTTCTTCTCTTGTAACAGGTTATTGGCTAACAGGTTCTTCTTGGGTTATGTAGAATTGAGTTTGATCAATTCTTTCATGGTATCAGAGCTCAGATCTGTGGCTTCTTGTTCCTGATTTGAAGGATTTTTGGAGCTTGAAGGGTTTCTAATTTTTAGAGTTTTTATTTAGTTCTGGGGGGTCTCTATTTTTTGGAGCCTTTTAAACCAAAACCGACCTCACGGTTGAGTCTAGAAGGCCCAAAAACCCCAGGATTCATATAAAACGTGTTCAATTTGGACATAGGAGCATCAGGCAAATTTTTTTGGCCTTCTAGGGCCGTACGAACACGATTTTTGAGATGAAAATGGAAAAAAATTAAAAAAATGCTTTTTTTTGGGCATCCGGGGCGCACCGCCACCGTGCCACCCCGGTGCCACCCTAAAGAAAAAGGAGAGTCAATCTCTAGAGACAACTATAGAGGAATAATACCTTTTGGAAGAGGAAGATTTGGTGGAAGAAACAATGGCCCTTTGAAATTCTTAAACTGTTATCAGTTGGGACACCATGGCACTAGATGTCTAGAAAAGATGGGATCAAATAATCAAGGAGAAAGAAGAGTGAAATTAACCCAAGAAGACAATAAAAGCAATACATCAAAGGAGATTGAACGTGAAGAATTCCTATGCCTGATGATGAGACAATACCTATTGCAGATGCCCCAAGGTAGAGAACCACCACAAAGAAAGTCACTTTCAGAACCAATTGTAGAAGTCAAGAAAGGGTATCTAAAGTGATCATTGATTCTGGTTCTACTAAAAATTTAGTGTTTAATGAAATAGTTCAAAAATTAAAATTACAGAGATTTCCTCATTCATGTCCTTATAATGTTTCCTGGTTAACTAAAGGTCAACAAACATTGGTAAAAGAACAAGAATGGGTAGAGTTTTCTATTAGTGATTATAAGGATAGATTTCTATGTGACATAGTAGAAATGGATGTCTTCCATCTAATTATAGGTAGACCATGGAAATATGATGTGGGTGCCACTCATAATGGTAGGAAAAATACATACACCCTTGTCCAAAATGGTGTTTGTTTCACCATGAAGCCTCTACCTAATAGAAAATCAGAAAAAGAACCAATAGTTATAGTTGTGGGAGAAAAGAAATATTTGAAACAGTAAAAGGAGAAGATAAGGGAGGATATGTCTTGATTCAAAAAATAAAGGATACAAAAGTAGCAGAAAAAGAGAAATCAGTGTCAAAGGAAGTTCAGAAACTTCTTGAAACTTACAATGAGGTTATTGCCAATGACCTACCCTCATCCCTTCCACCCATAGGTGACATAAGTCATCAAATTGACTTTGTACCTGGTGCTTCCTTTCCCAATAAGGCTCCCTACAAGATGACTCCCACTCAAAATGCACAAATTTCAAACTAAGTGAAATATCTTCTACAAAAAAGATTGATAAAAAAGAGCTTAAGCCCTTGTGCATTCCCATCATTCCTAGCCCCCAAGAAAGATGGCACATGGAGGCTTTGTACTGACAATAGAGAAGTCAATAAAATAACAATAAAGTATAGATTTACCATCCCAAGAATTGAGGATCTTCTAGATCAGTTGGGAAATGCTTGTTATTTTTCAAAAATTGACTTAAAGTTTGGTTATCATCAGATAAAGATAAAACCAGGGGATGAATGGAAAACTGCATTCAAGACCACGGAAGGTCTTTATAAATGGCTTGTCAGGCCATTTGGGTTAAGCAATGCACCCTCAACCTTCATGAGGTTAATGAATGAACTATTTTATGATTACAATGGCAAATTTATTGTTGTTTCTCTTGATGATATCTTAAGTTTCAGTGGCAGTTTAGAGGAACATCTAAAGCATTTGCAAATGGTGATCAAAAGGTGTTGGAATAATGGAAGGGTGTGTAAAGAGAGAGGAGGGGTGAATCAGTACCCTTAAAAACTTTTACAATTTAAACCTTAGTACTCATTACTTGCATAATTGACCACTGTGAGCATTTATTATTTCAGTGGATGGTGATTTTGGATCATGATATTTATATGTTTATCATGTGATGTGTAGATAGATGATGATATTATCATGATGTGATATTATATGTTGATTTTAGAATTATGATGTTACTTACCCCATACTTGCATGTGTATGGTTGGCATATGTGTTGATGTACTTTTTGGCATATTTTATGTGGTAGAGGATGGAGACGTAGTTACTTGCATTGCGAGATCCACACGTTCAAAAAAACCCTATCATTATTTTCTATATTTATATTGGATGTACATGCTTGTTCTTGTGATGTGAGGTTTGCAGGTACAGGGCATCATCTTCCCTGAATTGGCAGGAGTGAGCGTGCCAATATATTCATCTCAATGGTAAAGAGGGGAGTTAACATTCAGACTCGAAACCCTACCCTAAGCCTAATTGTCGTAAGATCGGATGAGTATCAGTTTGTCTACCCTACCCGAATTTATCTAGTTGACGTAAATTTGTCGATCCCATCCTTGTGTGTGTTTGAATTTATTTTGGTTCATTTTAGTTGAGTGTATTTCTATTTGTGTGATTTACTATGTTATTTAGTGATTTGATCATTGTTAGAATTAATTATTAAATATATGGTATTTAATTAATAGAAATTAATTAAATACCTATGTTTAATTGAGAGAATTAAGTAAAGTTTAAATATTTAAATATTTAATTTGAAATTAGAGTTATTTTAGCTTTTATGCTTTATTTAATAATTAAATATTTAATTGCATGGATAAAATTGTGCTTTAAATATTTAATATATTTAATTAATTACTTGTGCATTGTAATTATTGAAATCAGAGTTTGAATTCATAATGCAAATTGCTTTTAAGAGTCAAAGTTGAGTTGCACAATTAAAAGATATTTTTTAATTATTAATTAGGATTTTCTTTCAATTTTGAAAGTTGAGTTAACTAAGTTGAGTGGAGTGTCTATTTTGGGATTGTATGAAAGGTGGAAGTTGAATCTCTTTAGGAGAGTTCTCTTCCATTTGGGGGATAATAGGTTTTTGGGAGAAGGTTGAAGGCATTTTTGGGAGAAGTTTTGTGTTTGAGCATTTTTGGTGTTCTTGGTATTTTGTGATATTGTTGTTGTGAAAAGCTTGGAAGAATTTGGGGAATCCTTGCTTTCAAGTCTTCGTGGTTCTAGATCTATGGTGGGATTCAAGTTTGGAGGACTTCGGGATTCTTCATTTTCTCAAAGGGCTTCATAATCAGATTTGTGGTGGAATTTAAGGTAGGGTTTGAAAACCCTTTATTAATTTCAATTCTTGTTGAAAATATGTTTTCTTTATGCTTGGTAAATCTCATTCGCATACATTATGAGTTATTTGATGTTTTGATGAATTGGGTATTTAGAAAACCCCTAGATCTATTATTTTTAGGAAAAAATATTATTTGGCATAGTAGGGGTATGTTGTTAAAATTTTGTAGAAAAATACACTAAGGAAGACCTCTAAATTAAAAAAAATCAATCAGGGCTATAGTAGAAACTATAGTGTAAAAAAAAATGTCTTTGGAAAATCCTTCTCTTGGAAAAATTAAATTTAAAAAAAAAAATCTCTCTAGAAAAATACAGAGAAGGAAAAAAATATTACACTAATAGAAAAAAATCATTCCCAGAAAAAGACAAAAAAAAAAGAAGAATAAAAAAAACAAAGGGGAAAAAAAGTCATTTGTTTCTTTCTGTTTTTTGAGAAAAAATTTATTTAAAAAAAATTGCTTTTTGAAAAAAATGGTTTTTTAAATTTTTTTAATAAAATAAATAAATATTTAAAGGGGGATTAGGGGAGGTGGATCCCAACCCCACCGACCCCCTCTGCGGCAGTGTAAGCTACGCAGCCTGTGAGCTGTCGTGCAACAGCAGGGCTGCCACGACAGACCGCGTTGTCATAAGGCAGCACAACTGCCTTGGCAGTCAGGCTGCCACGACAACCACGGACTGTCGTAGGCAACCGTAGCGGCCGCCCTTTTCAAAGGCATGTGGGGGGGGCGCGTGTGACCCGCTCCCCACAATAAAGTTTATTAGTTTTTTTAAAATTTTAAAATTTATTTAATCTTAATTATTTTTAAATATTTAGTTTATATAATGTGTATTAAATTAAGTTTAGTTTAAATTACTTTCTAATTATTAATTTTTATCAATAGCTTGTTTTAAAACTAGGATTAATCTATATTTTATTTGATTATTAATTTTAAAAATAAAGTATAATTTAATTGTATTTTTAATGTATTAAGCTAGTTACAACTTTTGAATTAAAATGGGCATGTTATATTGTTTTTTTATAACAACAAGGTGTTATTAATGGTATTCAGTAATTTTTTGAATTGAAAAGTATATGTATTTCTTTTCCTTAATAATTATTAATGACCATTTTTAAACTATTAAGGGTAAACGTAGAACCAATTAATTTGGTTAGTTTAATAAACTACTGAACCATAGTATTTTAATGATTATTGCTCTATATTTGAAGATTATTTATGTCATTGTTAGATCTAATTGTGCAGTTTGTTACGTTCATTTCTGCATGATATGAATGGTGTTTTTCTTTCCTTAAGTGATTATTTTCTATGACATGTATTTGAACCTATGCTAGATCTATGTAGGATCTGTAAGCATAGGGTGAGTTACGTAGTTGTGTAGTAGGGGGTCGCTTGCAATAAGTGTTGGAGCCCACAAGTGGTTACTAGGATCACTTATTGTAAGTAATCTTAATAAGTGAAAACTTAATGTGTAACTGAGAGTTCTTAAAATAAACTAATAAGATATGTTTCCTCACCCATGCTTGAGCGCTATTATAGGCTAAGATGGAGGATAAGATGATGCTTTTTGACTTGAGGGGTGTGTGTCTGGCATAGTTAATAACTTTGTTTGTTTGAGAGGTCATTTATATCGTGTATGGTCACTTGCGTGTCAGGATCCATTGGGATTATAGCTAGGACAAAACTTAAAGTTTATACGTACATGATGAAACCTTCCTATACACAGTCTAGATTTCCTACGTGTGTTGGTTGCCTCTAGATTAGTGAGTCTTACCTATTAGTATGTGTAGTACAGTTGGAGTTAGAGAGCTATCAAGATCCCCTTGCTTAGTGGTTACTTCCTTCTTTGGTTTTGGATATCCGAGTGGGGTCTGTTGTTATCTCCTCAGCACAGTGGGTGGACTTATATAGTTCCACACGCATGGGTGGTAGTGATTCTTTACCATTTGAGATTTGACGTCCTTGTTGTAGTGCTTGATGGTATTTATGCAGTTGAGATCTTTATGAATATTCAGTGGTGGTTATGTACTTATCATTAATTATATTATAATCTTGTATTAGCATATCACATGTGATACCTAATCTAGATATTGTATTATATTGTTAGAGTGATTACTACATACCCTGCAACATGTGTAGTGGATGTGAGTTTATGTAGGTTTCATGGTTACCCAGGAGGATTGTAATTATTATTTGTAAGTTGTATTTGTTACATCTATTTATATGGAATCTTTTGTCATGGTAATTTAGTTGAGTTTTAATTTTACATAATTCAACGTCATGGAACCCTTGAGTCTTGTAATCTATGTTTTTATATGTTTATGTGAGTAAATGGTAATTGCTTCCCCATTAATATATGTCTTATTTTGTAAACTTTAGGAAAAAAATTTGTTCATCAAACTTAGTATCGTGTTCTAGGTTAATCTCTCTTGGGTTCCCTGGTGGGGCATTACACTTGGTATCATAGCCATGTTTCTACACTGGGAACTTTGGGAATTGGAGGCTCATTAGGTTTTGTATAGCTTGAACTTGAAACTAAACATAGACATACAACATTATTTCTTTTCATAGTATTTCTTTATGGTCATTCTCACCCTTTAGTTTTTTTTTCAAGCTATGTTGTGAGTAGTTGTATCAATCTTTGGTTGTTTCAGGAATCATGCCTAAGACAAGAGCTACTAGATGTCATGGAAGAGGTCAATCTTGTATCCGTAGGAGATGTAGGCAACATATCCCTTCCACCAGTGTTAGACGAGATAGTGGTCAAAAGAAGTATAGAGATGGGTAGAGTGAGTTATGCTAGGATGAGTTTGAGGATCTTGGTACCAGATATTTACTGCAGGCGATATTGAATCATCTTCCTAAGAAGGTTAGAGTAGAGCAAGATGCTTCCCACCACTCTCATATAGAGGAGAGGGAGAGGGTGAGGTCTAGGATTCCTCCAAGGAGGAACATGACAATGGATCTTGATGTTGTGGTGGAAAACCACATGAGGGATCTGATGAGAGGATGACCTACTCCCTTTGATGGGAAAGGATCAAGATCTGAGGCTGATACATGGCTCATTTCCTTGGAGAGGATTTTTTTCATGCATCCCTTTAGTAGTAATACTAAAGCCAGGTATGAACTGATGCAACTCTCTCACTTTGCATCTGTAAGGTGGAAAATTGAAGAGGAGAAGCTAGGACTCCAGATGGATACAATGACTTGGGAGTTGTTCCTCAAGAACTTCCAAGATCATTTCCTTTTAGATCAGTGGAGGTAGCAACGAGAAGATGAGTTAGGTAGTTGACCCTGATAGTCAAGGAGTATGAGCGTCGATTTTTGAATCTCAAATAGTATGCGAGTGACAGACAAGATTCAACCCTGATAATACAACATTTTCTTAGAGGTATTAATGCCTGCATTATTGGGGAATTAATCTATTTGAGCCTATGAACCTAAGGGTGGCGGTCATTAAAGACACTCTTGCAGAGGCTAATTTGGCCTTAGGACACAGAGGTTGGCATGGTGCTTAGACAAGTGGTGCATCAAGTTCAGGGTTCAGAGGTAACTAGTCATAGGGAACTGGGAAATTTAAGAAGCCACCTAAATTCTTTAGGGACAATCAAAACCAATAGCAGAAGAAGGATCCTCCTCCTACTCAAAGTGGTAAGATCTTTCGTAATGGTTAGTGCTTTAGGCATAATTAGTCCAGTCATCCTACACATAGTGCACAACCGAGTGCCAGCAGAAGTAGCTTCTAGTAGTCGAGTGCGCCCTACATTGGGAGAGGCAATACTAGAGGGATAGGATGCTTTACATGTGGTCAGTTTGGCCATATTGCAATTAATTGTCCTTAGTGAGCACCTCAGTATTCAGCATAGAGGCCAACAACTTCAAATCCTACAGTGGGAGATGCAGGATGATCTCATAGAGTATTTGCGACTTTGGATCACAATCAAGAAGAGCATTAGGGTACTGTGGTAGAGACTTCAGGGGCCATACAAGGTATTTCTATTTTATTTGATTCCAGAGCTACAAATTCATTTATATCTCCTTTCTTAGTTGAGCGATGTGGGCTAGTGGCTGCAAAGAAAGATGTAGGATGGCAAGTAGAGTTGGCTTCAGGGGCTAAAGTAGCCACAAATTCTTTGGTCAGTAAGTGAGAGCTGATTTTAGGTAAATTCATTACCTTAGTTGATCTTTGTGTGATTCCTTTGGGATCATATAGGGTTGTATTGGGGATGGATTGGTTGGGAGCTCATGGGGATAACATTGACTGTAGATGGAAGACCATCCAATGCAAGGATGATGTGGGTAAGGATTTTCATATTGTGGGAATTCCACGTCCCATATCTCTTCATATGATTTCCATTATGAAACTTAAGCAGAGTTTTTGAAAGGGTTTCCAAGTGTTTGTGGTAACTATGAATGAGTTAGATGAGGTGGAGAGTGAAGTCAAGACCCTTGATGGTGCAGGAGCACCTAGGCTAAATCCAGTACCTAAGTTTTTTTAGTGGCTTGTATTGACCCTAGCTAAATCAGTGGGTTTTTTTTTTTTACCTTAGAAGGTCTTGTAAAGTGTGTTCCTAGGTGGATTAGACTAGGTTCTATCCAACCTAGATATTTATTACTTTCTATTTGTTAGAGCTAGTTTAGACCTAAGGTGGGAAAATGGGTTTAAAAGTGTCTAAAAGCCATTAAGGCTTAGGAAAGGGTAGGATAGTGCCTAAAATGGTTCCTATATTCTTTCTACACCATTCTAGGTTGAATAGAGATCCTTAACTACAATTATGCGAAAAGATGTAATGTTGTCATAATATTGCTTGACAACATTTTAGCAACTTTTTATGTTGCATGACAACAAATGGCAAAAGTGGATTCCCTTCGGGGAAACATGATGGGTAGTTGTCATAATGGACTAGAATCATGGGCATGGCATGTTAAGGAAAAATAGATCCCACTTCCTTAGGCATTGTGTGGAGAAGTGTAATTTTGGAAGTGAATGAAAGCTCTGTGTTCTAGTTTTCAGCAACAGTCAACTTGCATTGAGTGTGAAGGTGATCATATGGATTCAAGTGTGAAAGATAGTGTTTTTTTTGCATATTAGAAATAATACTAAATACTTTACATTTAGTAGCATAGTATTTTTGAGTTCATTTTCTTAGCTTAGTAAATTGTCTTGTAATTAGTCTAGTCGCTCATGTAGTTTAGGCAGTTTTTAGTTTTATGGCTCCCCCATAGAATCCAACCCTGTAAATCATCTAGGTCTAGATGAATATGGTAGGGGAGTCTTTGCACATTTTAAATATGTAGGTAGGAGGTTTGAAGAGCCATTATTCTATTTTTATATTCATGCCCTAGGCAAGTATTGAGTGTCCGGTTAGTGGTTTGACAAAGAGAAAATTGTGTGCATTTGCAGGGGAATGAGTGAGTGCTCTGAACCAAGTGTGGTTTCAGAGAGGTAGCACTCCTATAGACACATACAAGTGATATTAGGTCTTTTCCAATCCATCTAGGTAGATTTCTAGGTAGAAATTAGTGGACTGAACATTTCTAGCCTAATTAGCCCTATTAGACCTACATTCCAGGAATCCACTGTACGGATGACCTAGGAGCCTAAGACTACAAAAATATTCAAGCTCTTTGAAAAGGGTATATGGATCTCAAGTTAGTTTTTGAGGTTATTTGGAAGTTTGGAGAGATAATTGAGAAAAACCCTCTGTGTAGGGCTAATGGAGTAATTAGGCCTAATAGGACTAAAATGAGAGTCAATCTTGAACTCGATTGATCAAAGCTTGATGTACCATTCCAATGGAGTCAGAAGGATTTCAATTAGTTGTTTCAATTTTGGATACACCTCCTGTGGCACTTTTTAAGTTGTTATGAAGAGTTTTCACTTGGATTCATCCAAGATAGAGTGAAGATTTGAAGTAACATTAATGATAGTGATCCCTCAAGGTGAAGCACAAAGAGGCTAACTCTTGGAGTTGATTTGGGTAGTCTTAGGCCATTATAGAAAAGAATATCAAGGTCCTATAAGTGAGCTTAGGATCTAGGTAAGGATAGGACAAGTGGAGTCCTAGATAAGGGATTGTGCAAGCACACCTTGGGGCATCTCTATCAGATTGGTATCATAGAAAGTTTGATTAGGATTATGGTGAATGTTCCAACCAGTAGAGTTAGTAGGAGAGTCTAAAATGCTGACAAATGTAGAGTTGGTGAATTAGGTAGATGAGAAAGAAGAGGAGAATATACTTCTCAAAAAGAGATTGGAATAATTGGAACACAAAGTGGACCAAGTGAAAGAAAATACAGAAGAAGTGAAGGATTAGGTTGAAGGGAAAGGTAAGGAGATTGCCATAGATGATGAAGTACCTGAGGATGACCCTTTCCTTAATGAATAACTATTCTTAAAGGAATTAAAGGCTATGAGTGGTAAAGAACTAGAAAGAGTTCCTACCTTTAGTGGAAAGATGGAACTAGAGATAGTCCTAGATTGGATAGAAGGACTAGAAAATCACTTTGAGTGTGATTGCATAACTGAAGCTCAAAAGGTGAAAGTTGCTAAGGCCAGACTAAGAGGGTTTGTTCTCACTTGGTGTAAATTTATCCAAGATGAGAGAAAGAAGGAAGGAAAGAATCTCATTTCTACATGGAAGGCTATAGTTGCAAAAATCAGAGATGCTTATGTTCCTAAGGATTATGAAATCCAATTGCATAAAAGAAGACAAAGTCTAAGACAAAAGGACTTAGATGTAAACTCCTATACAGAAGAATTTCAGAGATTATGCATGAGGTCTTGATTTGTAGAAGATAAGAAGGTGAATGTAGTTAGATATCTTAATGGTCTCAAGTGGACTATACAATATGAAATGAGTCTCTTGACTCCTGATACTATTTAGAAATGCCACCAAATTGTAATAAAGGTGGAAGAGAAGTCAAGGAAGAAACAAGATTCAAGCACCACCAATGGTAGAGGCAAAGGAAGAGACAATAGAGGACAGATAGGTGGATATGGTAAAAGAAGTTCTGAAACAAAGAGTCAAGGAGAGACAAAGCTTACTGAGAAACAAGAAGGAATCTCCAATAGAGGTAACTCAAATAGAGGAAGGAACTCTAACAATAGAGTAAGAAGCAATAGCCAAGGAAGAGGTAACTATTTTGCAAACATGAAATGTTACCACTGCACCTAGATGGGACACCCTACCTATAGATGTCCAGAGAAAGGTACTACTTCCCAAGAAAGTGACAAAAGGGTAAACTATGTTCAAGAGGAGAATAGTGGTAGAAGAAAACACCCTAAGATACCCTTAGAGTCAGGTGAAGGTGAGAACTTAATGATGAGGATAAAACTGATTAAGGAGCCAGTGAAAGAGGAACATAGTAAAAGCAGATCACTGTTTAGAGTGAAATGAAAGATGATGGGCAAAGTTTGTAGAGTCATCATAGACTCAGGGTCTACTGACAATATAGTGTCAGAGGAGGCAGTCAACAAATTAAAGATGAAGAGAATACCCCATACCAACCCATACAAAGTCACTTGGTTGAACAAAGGACAACATGCCCTTGTTAATGAACAAGCTTAGGTGGACTTCTCCATTAGGAGCTACAAGGAAAAGGTGTTGGTGTGATGTCCTACCTATGGATGCATGTTACCTAATCCTTGGTAGGCCATGGAAATTTGACCAATAGGCCATGCATGATGGAGAAAAGATTCTTATTCTTTCAAGAAGGACAATGTGACTTTAAAAATACAGTCACTGTTAGAGGATGGAGAGATGAAGTTTACAGGCCCCAATGTTCTTATGGTTAGTGAGAAGGAGTTCTTAGAAGCCTTAGAAGAAGAAGAGGAGGTTGGGTTTGCACTTGTATTGAAGCCAAAAGAAGAAAGTGTAGACAAGGTAGTCAAGAAGATAGAATTGCCTAAGGAAGTGTAGGAGATGTTGCTGAAGTATGAAGGCATTGTGAGTGATGGACAACCATCAACCCTTCCCCCTAAGAGAATTGTAAGTCATCAAATTGACTTTATCCAGTAGATACCCCTCCTAATAAGGTAGCCTATAAAATGACTCAACAAAATGAGAAAATAGCTAAGCAAATCCAAGAAATTCTAAGCCAAGGTCTCATTAGGAAAAGCATTAGCCTTGTGTCGTACCCACTGTCTTAGCACCCAAAAATGGAGGAACTTGGAGGCTATGCACTGACTCAAGATAAATAAACCATATCACCATTAGGTATAGGTTCCCTATCCCTAGGATAGAAGACCTAATGGACTATCTAGGAGAAGCCAAATTTTTCACAAAGATTGACTTAAAGAGTGGATACCACCAAATAAAAGTAAATGAGTGAGATGAATGGAAGACAACCATCAAAAGCATAGAAGGTTTGTATGAATGGATTATAATTCCATTTGGGCTATCTAATGCCCCATCTAAATTCATGAGGCTCATGAATGAAGTCCTTAAATACTACATAAGAAAATTTTTGGTAGTGTATTTATATGATATACTCATCTATAGAAAGACAAAAGAAGAACATCTCATACATCTGCAAATAGTTTTCAAGAAGCTACATAAGGAGAAGTTGATGATAAATTTGGAAAAATGTGAATTCATGAAGCAGGAGCTAGTGTATCTTGGGTTTCTATTTTCCTAAGAAAATCTAAAGATGGATCCAAGTAAAGTGGAAGTCATTCTCAATTGGCCTACTCCAAGAACAACAAAAAAAGTAAGAATTTTTCTTAGCTTAGCTCAGTATTATAGGAAGTTCATAAAGCGATTCAGTGCAATTTGTGCTCCTATGTTAGATACTATTAAAGGTGGGATGAAAACTAAGTTTGTGTGGAATGAGCAAGCTAACCATGGATTTGAGTTGTTGAAGAAGAAGATTTCTAATCAACCAATCTTGATTTTTCCAAGCTTTGAGAAGTTGTTCATAGTGGAGTGTGATGCTAGAAATGTGGCTCTTGGTGTTGTCTTGAGCCAAGAGGGAAGATGAGTGGCTTTCCATAGTGAAAAGCTAAGTGAAGCCAAGAAGAATTACTCTTGTTATGACCTAGAGATGTATGCTCTAGTCCAAGCACTGAGGAAGTGGAGGCACTACTTGCTTCCAAAGGAATTTGTAGTCTTTTCAGACAACCAAGCACTGAGTTTTCTGAATTCACAAGATAAGGTCAGTCATAAACATATGAAGTGGGTAGAATACCTACAGGCCTACACCTTCAACATTAAACACAAGAAGGGATTACAGAATAAGGTAGCAGATGCCTTAAGTAGAAGAGCCATGATAGTACAAGAGATACACCTACAAAGAATGGGTATTGAGAACTTCAAAGACCTATATGCAGAAGATGGAGACTTTGCAGACATCTATAAGGTATATCAAGAATACAAGAATCATTTTCATAGTGAATTCTCTGAATATACTTTGCAGAGTGATCTATTATTTAAAGGAAGTCAATTATGTGTTTTTAGAGGGTCTATAAGAGAAAATATGATTCAAGAGAAGCACAATGGTGCACTTAGTGGGCATTTTGGTGTCAACAAGACCCAAGAATTAGTGCAGAGGTTTTACTTTTGGCCTAAGATGAATTTGGACATTAGGAAGTATGTAGAAAGTTGTGTTGTATGTTAGAAAGAAAAAGGTAAATCTTCCAATTGAGGCCTTTACCAACCTCTTCCCATTCCAAGTAGACCATGGGAATGCTTGAGCATGGATTTTGTGGTAGGATTACCTAAGACCAAATAGAGAATGTATAGTATTTATGTTATTGTGGATAGATTTAGTAAGATAGCACACTTTGTACCCTACAATATAGTCCATGATGCAAGTCAAATAGCTCACCTATTCTTCAAGGAGGTAGTCATAATTCATGGATTACCATTGAGCATAGTGTCAGATAGAGATACAAAGTTCATGAGCCATTTTTGGAAGACCCTATGAAAAAAGCTTGGAATAAATTTATCTTTTGGGTCTGCATATCATCCTCAAACTAATGGTTAAACTAAGGTAGTAAATCAGAGTCTAGAAAATATCCTAAGGTGCTTAACTAAGGAGTATGGTCAAGCTTGGGACCAACTCATTGGATAGGCAGAATATGCCTATAATGAAACTGTGAATATGACTACTAGTAAGAGTCCTGTTGAGATAGTTTATGGCCCACACCCTAGAGGCATATTTGAGCTCAGAGATCTAAAGGATGGAGCCAAGGGTAGTGGTTATGCCAAATATTTTGCACATTATATGTAAGAAGTGCATGAGACAGTGAGGAAGATGTTGACTGAAAATACAAAGAAAATAAAGAGCAAGGTGGATGAAAGAAAGAGGGGTGTCCAATTCCAAGTTAGGGATCTAGTGATGGTCCATCTCAACAAAGAAATATTGCTAAAAGGAGTGCCTCACAAGCTACAGATTAGAATAATTGGCCTATGTACCATTCTGGCCAAATATGGCACTAATGCATACAAAGTGGAACTTCTATAGGATGTTAGTTTATCTTCATTGTTCAATGTAGCAGACGTGGTCTTATACAATGCACCAATACCAGATCCAGATCAAAGTTTAACTGAGGTCATACAGGAGGTGGAGGAACTCAACTTACCATCCACACCATCCTAGAAAGTAGACCACATATTGGATTCAAGAGTCTACAAACAGATTAGGAATAAGGAGTACAAAGAACATCTAGTGAAGTGGCATGGAAAAATAGATGTAGATGCTACCTAGATTAGGGAGATAGAGTTCAAAAATTTAGGCATTGATACCAACTTGCTCAATCAAAGGGTGGATTGAATCTTTCTATTTGGGGAGGATGGTGCAGGAGCACCTAGGCAAAATCCAGTCCCTAAGTTTTTGTAATGGCTTGTACTGACCCTAGCCAAGTCAATGGTTTTGTTTTTTACCTTAGAAATTCTTGAAAAGTGTGTTCCTAGGTGGATTAGACTAGGTTCAATCCAACCTAGATGTTTATTACTTTCTAGTTGTTAGAGATAGTTTAGACCTAAGGTGGGAAAATGGGTTTAAAAGTGTCTAAACACCTTTAAGGCTTAGGAAATGGTAGGATAGTGCCTAAAATGGTTCCTAGATTCTTTCTACACCATTGTAGGTTGAATAGAGACCCTTAACTATAATTATGCCAAAACATGTAATGTTGTCATAATGTTGCTTGACAATATTTTAGCAACTTTTTATGTTGAATGACAACAAATGGAAAAAGTTGATTCCCTTCAAGGAAACATGATGGGTGGTTTCCATAATATCCTAGAATCATGGGCATGATATGTCAAGGAAAAATAGATCCCATTTCCTGAGGCATTGTGTGGAGAAGTGTAATTTTGGAAGTGAATGAAAGCTCTGTGTTCTGGTTTTCAGCAACAGTGAACTTGCATTGAGTGTGAAGGTGATCAGATGGAAAGGGAAGAAATTTGTTTGGACAAATAAGTGTGATGAATATTTTTAGAACCTTAAGGGGTGTTTGACTAGTGCACCTATCTTACCGGTACCTGATCCAGTGGGTGAATTTTTGATTTGTGTTGATGCTTCATTGGAGGGGATTGGAGCAGTCCTTATGTAGAAGGGACAAGTGATTGCATATGAGTCTTGCAAACTCAAGGATCATGAGTTGAAATATTCTATACGCAATCTTGAGTTATTTGTAGTTGTTCATGCATTGGTACGATGGAGAAATTTCTTATTAGGACATCAGTTTGAGCTTCACAGTGATCACCGTAGTCTACAGTACATTTTTACTCAACCTAATCTGAATGCTAGACAAAGAAGGTGGATGGAGTTCCTTTGTGAGTATGACTTTGAGATCAAGTATATTCAGGGTAAGGAGAATGTCGTAGTTGATGCTTTGAGTTGTAAGCAATAGGCTATTTTAGTGTAGACTCTTAGTGTGGATTTGCAGAGTAGGATTCTCCAAGCACTTCCTAGAGATACTTTGTATCAGGAGGTGAAGTCAGAGATTGAGTCAGGGAGAGCTTTGGAGGGTAGATTCTTAGGATTTGTTATGGATTCAAATGGTCTTTTGAATCACATGAGCCAGATCTATGTACAACCATTAGATGATCTACGTACATTATTTTTATCCAAGGCTCATTGTACACCTTATTCGGTACATCCTGGTGTCGAGAAGATGCACGCAGACCTTTGACAACTCTACCATTGGTTGGTTATGAAGTGTGATATTTTTGATTTTGTGGCTAGATTCCTAAAGTGTCAGAGGGTTAAGGTACAACATCAGCATCCAACAGGGCTTTTACATCCAAATCTCATTCCATCTTGGAAGTGGGATATCATTTTGATGGATTTCATTGTTGGTTTGCCTTTGAATCCTCGTAGACATGATGCTATCATGGTGACTATTGATCAATTGACCAAGGTGGCACATTTATCCCCTATGATATAATCTTATACAGCAGCTTCAGTAGCCAGAGTCTTCATGCAGGATATTGTGAGACTACATAGAATACCTCATAGGATTATCTTAGATCAAGATCATGTGTTCACCTCTACATTTTGGACCTCATTGCAGCATGATCTTGGTGCCCAATTGAACTTCAGTCCAGCGTACCATCTAGAGACTGATGGAAAGATAGAGCAGGTTAATCAGGTGCTTGAGGATATGTTGAGGATGTATGTCATGTACAGACAGACTAATTGGGAGGACTATTTGTATCTAGTTGAGTTTGCATATAATAATGGTTATCACAGCTCCATTGGAATGTCACCTTTCCATGCTTTGTATGACCATCCTTTTCATACACCTTTGAGTTGGGAGAGATTGGAGGACCATATTCTTCTTGGTCTAGAGATGATTCGATACATGGAGCAGCAGGTAGTGCATATTTGTGAGCATTTAGTCACTGCACAAGATAGAGAGAAGAAGTATACAAATGCTCACAAGATGGATAGATAGTTTGCAGTTGGGGATAGAGTGTTCTTGAGGGTGTGTCCATGTAAGAGTCTGATCCATTAAGGAAAGGGTTCAAAGTTGGAACTTCATTTTGTTGGGTCATTTGAGATCCTAGAGAGGATAGGACCAGTTTCTTACCGCCTTGCTTTGCAACCTAGCCTATCTCATGTTCATGATGTTTTCCATGTTTCTATTCTTAGATGCTATATTCTAGATATTTTGCATGGTCTTGATTGGAATTCTTTATAGGTAGAGGACATGCAACTAGCTTTGGAGCTAATTCATATTCTTCAGCAGTGAGGTTTGACCCTCAGGGGTCACACTATCGAGCAGGTAAGGGTCCAATGGGACCCAAGTGATGAGTCATCAATGACTTGGGAGGACGCAGAGTGATTACATGATTTATATCTCTATTTGTTCACAGGATTCCAGGAGTAAGCCTAATCCTAGGGGGTGGATGTGATACCCACCCATAGTTTTTTTTTAGTTTATGATGTCGTACTCTTTTAGGCTACTATTTTAGTTGATTTCCAGATTCTTTTAGGCTACATTTCATGTGAAAATTTATTATTTCAGTAGATGGTGATTTTGGATCATGATATTTATATTTTTATCGTGTGATGCATAGATAGATAATGATATTATCATGATATGATATTATATGTTGATTTTAGAATTATGATGTTAATTACTCCATACTTGCATGTGTATGGTTAGCATATGTGTTGATGTACTTGTTGGCATATTTTATATGGTAGAGGACAGAGACATAGTTACTTGCATTGCAAGATCCACATGTTCGACCGATCCCTATCATTGTTTGCTATATTTATATTGGATGTACATGCTTGTTCTTGTGATGTCAGGTTTGTAGATACAGGGCATTGTCTTCCCTGAATTGGCAGGAGTGAGCGTGCCCATATATTCATCTCAATGGTAAAGAGGGGAGTTAACATTCGTACCTAAAACACTACCCTAAGCCTGATTGTCCTAAGATTGGACAAGTATCAGTTTGACTACCCTACCCGAATTCGTCTAGTTGATATAAATTCGTGGATCCCATCCTTGCGTGTGTTTGAGTTTATTTTGGTTTATTTCAATTGAGTGTATTTCTATTTGTGTGATTTACTATGTTATTTAATGATTTGGTTGTTGTTGGAATTAATTATTAAATATAGGGTATTTAATTAATACAAATTAATTAAATACCTATGTTTAATTGAGAGAATTAATTAAAGTTCAAATATTTGAATTTAATTAAATATTTAATTTAAAATTAGAGTTATTTTATCTTTTATGCTTTATTAAATAATTAAATATTTAATTACATGCATAAAATTATGCTTTAAATATTTAATCTATTTAATATAATATTTAAATAATTACTTGTGCATTGTAATTATTGAAATTAGAGTTTGAATTCAAAATACAAATTGCTTTTAAGAGTCAAAGTTGAGTTGCACAATTAAATGATATTTTTTAATTATTAATTGAGATTTTCTTTCAAATTTGGAAGTTGAGTGGAGGGCCTATTTTGGGATTGCATGAAAGGTGGAACTTGAATCTCTTTAGGAGAGTTCTCTTCTCATTTGGGGGATAACATGTTTTTGGGAGAAGGTTGAAGGCATTTTGGGAGAAGTTTTGTGTTTGAGCATTTTTGGTGTTCTTGGTATTTTGTGATATTGTTGTTGTGAAAAGCTTGGAAGAATTTTGGGAATCCTTGCTCTCAAGTCTTCGTGGATCTGGATCTATAGTGGGGTTCAAGTTTGGAGGGCTTCGGGATTCTTCATTTTCTAAAAGGGCTTCATAATCAGATTTATGGTGGAATTTAAGGTAGGGTTTGAAAACCCTTTGTTAATTTCAATTCTTGTTGAAAATTTGTTTTCTTTGTGCTTGGTAAATCTTATTTGCATACATTATGAGTTATTTGATGTTTTGATGAATTGTGTATTTAGAAAACCCCTAGATCTATTATTTTTAGGAAAAAACATTATTTAGCATAGTAGGGTTATGCTATTAAAATTTTGTAGAAAAATGCACTAAGGAAGACCTCTAAATTAGAAAAATCAATCAGGGCTATAGTAGAAACTATAGTGTAAAAAAATAGTCTTTGGAAAATCCTTCTCATGGAAAAATTAAATTAAATAAAAAAAACATCTCTGAAAAAATACAGAGAAGGAAAAAATATTACACCAGTAGAAAAAAATCATTCCCAAATTATTAAAAAAAATAAAAATAAAAAATTAAAGGTGGATTGGGGGAAATTGGTCCCAACCCCACCTACCCAATCTGCGGCAGTGTGAGCTGCATAGCCTGTGAGCTGTCGTGCAGCAGTACGACTTCCACGGTAGACTGTGCTGTCGTAAGGCAGCACGACTGCCTCAGCAGTCGGGCAGCCACGGTAGCCACAAACTGTCGTAGGCAGCCGTACCAGCCGCCTTTTTCAAAGGCATGTGGGGGGGCGCATGGGACCCGCTCCCCACAATAAAGTTGTTTATTAGTTTTTTTAAAATTTTTAAAATTTTAAAATTTATTTAATCTTAATTGTATTTAAATATTTAGTTTAGATAATGTGTATTAAATTTAGTTTAGTTTAAATTACTTTCTAATTATTAATTTTTATCAATGGTTTTTTTAATAATTAGGATTAATTTATATGTTATTTGATTATTAATTTTTAAAATAAAGTATAATTTAATTATATTTTTAATTTATTAATCTAGTTATTGTTAGTAATAACTGAGAAGGGGGGGGGGGTGAATTAGTGGACTCAAAATTTATCCTTAAAAACTTTAACCACCTATCTAAAAACCTCAAATTATTATGTCCCTACAAGATGCATGACATGAAACACCTTATTATGATTAACTATCTGTCAGTTTTCCTTGTCTGTCCTAATTCTCCTTGATTACCGATAAGCAGTAAAGCTATTTACCGAAACTTAGTAAATAAGCAAAGTATACCAATCAATCCAGAAATGCATATATGAAATGTAAAATAGTAAAGTAATAAACCATACACACATAACACATGGATTTTAATGTGGAAACCCTGTTAAGGGAAAAACCATTGGGACCGGTACCCCAAATTTTCACTCTTCTGAAGTGAGCCCTGTTAGGAGCCAACCC
>MU226572.1:2050919-2077431 GCA_018584345.1 Thuja plicata | reverse complement strand
CAATTAAAGCATACAAGTGGTAACTTTCCTTTGTATTTACCTTTGCCTCTCTGCATTCTTCTAGCCATAAGTGCTTCTATTTCATCTAGATCTTCTTCACTTTCACTTTCACTATCTCTTCTAGATGTATTTCTTTGACTTGATTTGCTTATTCTCATAGAATACTTAAATGCAGACTCTAAGTTTGGTAAGACACTATTATCAAATTTATTCATCTCAAATGAAATTAGTCTACCAATTAAACTATCAAGAGTAACTATATTGTTTGCTACTTCTCTTATTTCTTGAATAACAAAAACTCTAATAGCATATACAGGTAGTAAGGTTCTTAAGATTTTACTTACCACTGTCTCCTCTTCAAGTGTACCTAAAACTCCTCGTATAGCATTGAATACTTCTTTTATTCTTGTGTTGTACCATGTGATGTTTTCTCCTTCTTTCATTCTAAGATCATCAAATTTTCCTCTAAGGCTTTCTGCCTTGGCTCTCAAAACATTTGTATCACCTTCATGTGCAAGCTTCAGTTTGTCCCACATTTTCTTTGATATTTTTCAATCCTTGACATCTTCAAATTTAGCATCAAAGAGTGGGGAAGAAAGCTCTATAACCATGCAATTGTGTTCATATTTTTCCCTCAATTGATCTAGTGTTAATGATCATGTGGAAAACACATATTCAGTATCTAGGAATTGAGTAACATCATTACCAATACCTGATATGTGGAGTCTTATCCTGCTTTTCCATGAAGCAAAGTTGTCTTTGTTCAACTTAGGCACATCTTGTCTATTCATCTTGTGATCTTGAATTAGGTCTTGAAACCTTCCTTTATAAGCACACAAGCTCTGATATGAACTATTAGTAATAACTAAGAGAGGGGGGGTGAATCAGTGGACTCAAAATTTATCCTTAAAAACTTTAACCACCAATCTAAAAACCTCAGATTATTATGTCCCTACAAGATGCATGCCATGAAATACTATATAATGATTAACTATTTGTCGGTGTTCCTTGTCTTTCCTAATTCTCCTTGATTACTGATAAGTATTAAAGCTATTTATTGAAACTCAGTAAATAAGCAGAGTATACCAATCAATCCATAAATGCATATGTGAAATGTAAAATAGTAAAGTAATAAACCATACACACATAACACATGGATTTAAATGTGGAAACCCTGTTAAGGGAAAAATCACTGGGATCGGTACCCCAAATTTTCACTCTTCTAAAGTGAGCCATGTTAGGATCGAACCCTGTTAAAGTTTACAAACACATTGTTAGGTGTGACCTTGTTAGAGGATTTTATACATAGAGGTTGTCACTTAGTATCGGGCATCTATTGCTACCATCCTTGAATCAGCCTCCTTCTTAGACTGTCAATAGGTATCGGGCAGGTCCAATGCTACTTTCATGAATCAACCTTTTTGGCACTCCTTGGGATGTACCTAAATATATAGAAGACTGTTAAGTCTTGCTCTGTTAAGAGACTTGATACTTCAATGGTTAAACTGAAACACTATGACCTATTCATGATGCAAATTTGAATTGGAGATTTTCAGATCTATTTAAGTACATTACCTCTTTGATCAATGTATCAATTCAATCTTTGTGCTCCACACTTTCTACTATGTGATGTTGTGCTCACTATTTGTCAGTGTCTATAGAATTCCTTAGCTCTCCTTCAGCTTGATTGATCAGGACTGTATGAAGATATTCTTCATCAGTTTCTCTTCAGCATCCTCTTTCTATTTACTCCCCTTCTCATGCATACAGAAATGAATTAAGCTTGTCTCTTATATAGACATGATATTCATTGATTCTTGATTCTTGATTCTTGGCATGATAAACAATCCATCCAATTAGATTTAAATCATAACTCCTGATTTATCTCGTAGAAATCTTCTTTCTAACTGTACAAATCATCTTTAAATCAATCACTTAACTCTGGTCGAATAAAACAATGAAAACAACTAGTTAAGTCTATCTTTAAGCTCTGCTAGTTAGATATTTTGTCATTTTCTAAACTCTCTATTCTATCAGTCAACTCTTTAGTTAGTCGTTGGTGACAACTGATAGTTCCGTCAGTGTGACTCCAATTAGCTTTGGGATCTCCGTCCGTTGGGCAACATAGGAATTTTACTCGTCGGGCAACTCTGTCTTTAGCTTGTCGGGCATCCTGTGGTTTTGCTTCATCAGGCAACACTATCTTCTGCTTGTCGGGTTTCACTGTGACTTTTCTTCTTTGCCTTTACTGATGGTTTGCACTCCGTCGGTGTTGTCTGTCAGTTAGTGAATACTTGAATTTTATGCATTGCTGAAAGCATAACCTTTATTCCTTTGGTTCTCTAAATTCTTTTGGCATTATGTACATGACTGCACAGATGATATCAAGTTGACATTAATGACAATACAAACTATTAACTAATTTAATGCCTTACATTATCTTCAACTTAACATTATCAAACATTCAATTAGTTACATATCATCACTTATAACTTTTGAATTAAAATGGGCATGTTATATTGTTTTTTTATAACAAAAAGTTGTTATTAATGGTATTCGGTAATTTTTTAAATTGGAAAGTATATGTATTTCTTTTTCTTAATAATTATTAATTACCATTTTAAAACTATTAAGGGTAAACGTAGAACCAATTAATTTGGTTAGTTTAATAAACTACTGAACCATAGTCTTTTAATGATTATTGCTCTATATTTGAAGATTGTTTATGTCATTGTTAGATTTAATTGTGCAATTTGTTACGTTCATTTATGCATGATGTAAATGATGTTTTTCTTTCCTTAAGTGATTATTTTCTATGATATGGGTATCTGGGAATTAGAGTTCCCTAGGAAGGATATAGAGGTTGGGGTATGAATCTGATTTCTATCTTATGATGTGGTGTGAGTGTATTGATTTATTACCCTAAACTGACCATATGAGTCATATTGATTATGTTATATGAGAGTATATATCCTTGTGATTGTTCATGTTATGTGAGGGGAACTAGATTGGATATACCTGTATTTGAACCTATTCTAGATCTATGTAGGATCTGTGAGCCTAGGGTGGGCTACCTAGTTGTGTAGTAGGGGATGGCTTGCAATAAGTGTTGGAGCCCACAAGTGGCTGCTAGGATCGCTTATTGTAAGTAATCTTAATAAGTGAAAACTTAATGTGTAAGTAAGAGGTCTTAAAATGAACTAATAAGATGTGTTTCCTCACCCATGCTTGAGTGCTATTATAGGCTAAGATGGAGGATGAGATGATGCTTTCTACCTTGAGGGGTGTGTGTCTAGCCTAGTTACTAACTTTGACTATTTGGGAGGTCATTGATATTGTGTATGGTTATTTGAGTGTCAGGATCCATTGGGATTACTAGGACAAAATTTAAGGGTTAGACATACATTATGACACCTTCGTATACACACTCTAGATTTTTTACATGTATCAGTTGCCTCTAGATTAGTGAGTCTTACCTATCATTATGTGTAGTACACCTGGAGTTAGAGAGCTATCAGGATCCCCTTTCTTAGTGGTTACTTCCTTCTTTGGTTTTGGATATTTGAGTGGGGTCTATTTTTATCTTCTTAGACGATGGGGTGGAATTTTATATTTCCACATGGATGGGTGGTAGTGATTCTTTACCATTTGAGATTTGATGTCCTTGTTCCAGTGCTTGATGGTACTTATGCATTTTAGCTCTTTATGAATCTTCATTGGTGGTTATGTACTTGTCATTCATTATATTGTAATCTTATATTAACATATCGCATGTGATACCTAATCTAGATATTGTATTATATTATTAGAGTGATTACTATATACCTTGTGACATGTGCAATGGATGTGATTTTATGTAGCTTTCATGGTTACCCATGAGGATTGTAATTTGTATTTGTTACGTCTATTTATATAGAATCTTTTTTTATGGTAATTTAGTTGAGTTTTACTTTTACGTAATTCAATGTCATGGAACCCTTGAGTCTTGTAATCTATGTTTGTATATGTTTATGTGAGTAAATGGTAATTTCTTCTGCATTAATGTATGCCTTATTGTGTAAACTTTAGGGAAAAAAATGGTTCATCAAAGTTAGTATCATGTTCTAGGTTAATCTCTCTCGGGTTCCCTGGCGGGGTATTACTGGAACATCTAAAGCATTTGGAAAGGGTGATCAAAAGGTGTTGGAATAATGGAAGGGTGTGTACTGAGAGGGGAGGGGTCAATCAGTACCCATAAAAACTTTTACAATATAAACCTTAGTACTCATTACTTTCATAATCGACCATTGTTTATTTTCTAATTCATGCATGTAATATGATAGCATAAATGTAAATGCATTTAAACAAACATTGAAACATTCATGAAACTCATTTACACATGACACCAGTATTTGATCACACAGAAACCCTTGTTAGAAGGTAAAAACCTATGGTGTGAACCCACAAAGCTTCACTATCTGTAGAATGGAACGTGCACATTAGGGCTACAAGTTGTGATCACTTCTGATGATCTTACTCTATTAGGAGTAACATATCAGACTTGTTAAGTCTAGTCGGTAAAGAAATTTTAGCAACATAATGTACATGTGCACTCGGTTAAGATATTTACAAAAAGACTGTTAAGTCCACCTTGCGAAAGGATTTTGTTGTTTTCTACAATTGTAAGAGAGTAAAAATATATATAACTTGATTATTGCAATCTTAAATTGATTATTACAGATCCATTAAGTACACAAAATATATATCACCTTATTGTGATGGATAATACCTCTTTTCTGCTTGGTAGCCTTGTATGTAGTTCTTTATAAACTAAATTCTCCTTTTTCTGTCCTTGTGCATGAAACTCTCTATCTAATCCATAGATATCCTTGGTGGATACAATCATATCATTCTTTATTAATTATTACATCTATATACAAAATATTTGACCTAATTAGGTTTCACACTTTTCTTAAAAAACTGTAAGATAAAAGGTTTACAACTTGACCTTGATCTCCTAGTTTGCATGAATACAATAAGTTAACTAATTACATCCACAATTAATGCTTTTCTTGATCCACAAAAAATGGTTATCCAAATAAGAAAAAATTTGTTTTAAAGATTAAAGTGATTTAGCTAACGTGTAGGTGATATCCACTTTTCTTGGTGAAATGTTGTCTCTCGGTGTAGAATGGTGCTCGGTGATGACTTTGAAGATTGGTTCTTGATTATGTCACTTGGTGTATATACTGATTGATTGATTGTGCTATCACTCGGTGTTCAAAACATTTTGGTGATCACTATGTTCGGTGAGTGTTGTTGCTCAGTGATCATGACTGACTGACCAAAACTGTTTGCTTATAATATACTAATGATAACTTTTGATCCTTTATGGATTATCAATATCCCCTTTGGCATTATTATCAAAAATTGATATTTATAGTATATAAACCAAATGTTTTACCTTTACAATGACTCCCCCTATGTGCATGCCTCAGTATGTAGATATAATGTATGTACATGTTTCCCCCTTTTTTGAAAGTAATGACAAAGATGTATAACTTATAGCTTGTCAAATATGTGTGAATGAGATTTTTGAATGGATGCCATCAGCTTGTCCCATTTCTTCTTTAAGTTCTCTAGGGTCATTTTCTCCAAAGTGATTTGAGCGTGCATGTCATATATGCTTTATGTTACTAACATCTCTAGGGTGGCAATTAGAGTCTTTGTCGTATTCATGTGTGTTAACAGCAATGTGAGATTCGGTAGTAACATGGCTTGTAGCTGAATTACACAAACTCTAATTTTTCTTTCTATCTTTTGTATTTCAATTCTTAACTATTTAGATTCAATAATATTTTCATAATGCAGTTCGAATGCATTTGGATCGGTTGATAGAATTAGTGCACTATCTTTTAAATTTTCATCTATCTTAGCTATATGTTCACTATGCTCAGTAGTGAAATGCTCTAGAGTGCACAAATTTTGAACTAAGGTAGCTACTTCTAAAATAATAGGTTCTAATGTAGCTACTAGTTTAGAAAGTTTCACCTTATTTTCTGCCACTTCTTGGCTGAATTTCTCGGTGAGTTTGTATTGATACTTCTTTTCTTCTCATTCCTCCATGACCTTCTCGGTGTCTACATTATGTGTTGTGATTTCCTCAATCAGAATTACAAGTTGATCAATAATGAGTGCAGTTTGATCAATCATGGTGTTAGGCACTACTTGTAATAGAATCTCCTTTGTTGTTTCCATAACTTTTGAATTTATGCATTCCTTTCTAAGCTTGTTAGTAGTGCTTTTCTTTTGCATAGCTCCCCATATCTTGTTAGGGCCTCAAGATCAAGTGTTTTTGGATCACAGTTGGGTATGTCTATGATCTCATCGAGTGTGATGGGGATTTTCCTTCCTTTCTTGTTCTTGTTCTTCTTTTGAATGTTGCTTGAAGCAGGGGAATGAGGTACTATAGCAAGATCCTTTTGTTGCTCGGTTTCTGTGGTTGATTTTTTTGGAGGTGTGGTGCCTTGGCTAGGGTGCTTAGTCTATACCTAGTGGTCAATTGTCAATGTCTCTACTTCAAATTTTTCTTGACTTGTAACCTTATCTGTCACTCCAGTGTTCTCGATGGGTGCATCACTCAGTTTGTGCTCTCCTCTAGTATTTGTCTTCTCCCCGTGTTCATCACCTTTTTCCATTGGTATGTTTTCTTCAATCTGAGGTGGTTTCTGTTGTGATTAAGTTATTATATTGATTGCTTGAATCAAGTAAGGCATATTACCTGGTATAAGTTCCTGTGCAACATCCATAGTGTCATGTTCATTTTTTGGCTCAGAGGCAATAGTGACATCTTCATCAGCCTTGGCATCATCATCAGTATCACCATGATTGATATCTTGTATAGTTATGACTGGTGTTTCCCCTAATGATTTCAATATATCAGTAATATCATCCATGACCTTACTTGCTTATGTGGTTAAGTCAATAGGATTGACATCCTCAGTATCATTGATGAATATGTGCTTAGGGCTCAGTGTGGTCTCCTTCTCCTCACTGTGAGTAGTCTCGATTAGAGCCAGTACCTTCTTAAGTGGATTAAAGATTTGAGTCTAAACATTATTGTTGTCTATGTCAATATCTTCTAACTTGTTCTGCAATACTTTGTATGCTCTGGATTTTGTAGAAAATTTCTTGGCGTGCTCCTTCATTGTTGAGTCGATTTCTTCAAGTGTGGAATTGGGCATGAATGTAACCAGGGATCTCTCTCAGTTGTTTCTCTATGTAGAATTCATATGTCCATCTAGCTGATATCTTGTCATGTAGCTCTTGTGGAATATGATTACAAAATTGTATAGGTACATATATATTTGTAAGAAACCATCATCTTAATGATGGCCTCTTCTATTTTGTCTTGATCCTTGGTAGATAGAGTTCCCCATTGTCTAATCTTATGATGTACTAGATTGCATGTGTTGACGATTGACTATGCAACTTCATCAATTGTTTGTGGTATATTTTCCTTTTCTTATCAGATTTTATTTTGTTCTCTTTCATCTTCTTCAGTATCATCCTTGTCTTCTCTTCCCCTTACATATTTCTTTCATTGTCTTGGTGTTGTTTGCTCGATTGAGTCTACCTTTCTTTTATGATATGTTCTTACAATGCCTTTCTTTAAGGGTGGTGAGTCTACCTTTATTATTTTTCTCCTTGTTTTAGATGCAGTTGTTACTTCAGTAAATTTTGTTTTCTTGGCCTATGGTTTCTCTACATCAGATTTTGTAGACTCTAAATAACTTAAATTTTTACTCTCATCGATTGGTGTCTGTTCCTCGGTGATGTCTACTAATTTTTCCAACTCTTCATCAGTTACCAAAAATTTCTTCTGAAGTGAATTCATCATTCGTGTCTTCTTCCTTCCTATTTTCTTGACTTCTAAACCAATCTTAATTCTTGACTTGGATTCCTCATATGTGCCAAATTTGCTTAAATATTTGTCATTTGGTTCATTCAGCAGGGCTTCAATAGATCTTGTAGCTAGATCTATGTAAATTTCATAGTCTAATGGTGGTAACCATGTTGTTCTTGGGTTCGCAGGCTTGATGAGTATTGTACCGGTGTCAACTACAAAAAATATCTCATCCTTGTATTTTTCAACTAATTGGGCATGGATTCTCATCCTCTTCTACATCCTATTCTTGAATGATATAAAGTAGGCATCCAATAGAGGTGTGAAATTATCTCCTAGTGATTTAATGTAATCACTAATCTATGTTGTGATAGGTCAGTTGGTGTCCCAAGTTACATTATCGATGAAAGGAGAGAAATTTTGTAAATAAAAGAATGTACACATCATTAGGGACCCAAACTTACATATATTAGATTAGGCTGATCTAATTGTTCTCATGTTCTCTTCAAGTTGTTTCAGTAGTAGCTCGGCTAGGTCAAGTTGCAATCCCTTCTTCACTATTTTGTATGCAGTGTCTACTACTCCACAAGCAATGTTGTTCAATCTTCTAGCTTTAAATATTTTATATCCAATCACATACGCACCAAATTTCATTTCAGGGTCGATGATTGAATTGATTTTTAGACCTCTATCGTCCCACTCGGCTCTAGTTAACTTTTCAATCTTAGTGCGTCCAAGGTGTCTTAGGGATTTTTCTTTCTTGGTTATAGTGTATCCATTCACTGCATGAATCACATCCTTTTTGGTTGGCTTGGGTTCATCTAAAAAAATCTTTCCTTCATGCACTCGACTGAGCATAATGCGAATCCATTCCATTTTGAAATCTTTTGGGAATACTAGGGCATTGGTTAACCCTTTCACTTCAATGTGCTTGTACTCATCCCTCAAGTTACCATCCTTGCATAGCTTATGATAAGCTTCCTCAAGCTCAAAGTATCCAATCTATGCAAATTAGTAGTGAATGTATGCATGGATATCTTCAACCAATAAAACCCTAGGTGGGATACTAAAAAATGATCCTTTTTTGTCGGGTTGAGTAGCAATGTCCTTAGGGAAAAAATTTTATTTAGGTTCCTCACAGGTCAAGTTCTTTATTAATATGACCTTATTGTCCTTTTCCATCTTGACCTTCAAGGTTCATGAAGTACTTTCCATTGTTCATTAATTTAGGGCTTCTTTGCAAATAACATGTTAACTCAGTGAGTCTAGATACTCACTAGATGTTTTTTGTGAATGCTTGAAATCTATTGGAGTAGCTATTGAACGTATTGTGAATCGCTTTGCAATGTTGTCACTCTAAATCAATCTTCTTCGCTTTGCAATTTTATTTTTAATGATGGTTGAATGAATAAGTTTATGTTGCCCTTTTTATATAAAAATACCCTAAGTGATGCATTAAATGGTTCACCTACCACTCGGTCAATGAAATAGAGATGCTCGGTTAACACACCAAAGTCTCCAACTCAATGAGTATACAATGCTTGATACATAGTGTCAACTCGGTTGTCTTTCACATGTTCACCGACATGCAATTTATGCTTGGTTCATATTGACCGACTAGACTAGATTCACAAATCATAACATGCAGTACCATAGTGCATCTTCATTCATTCTAATTTGGCACATTCTCAATGATATAAGAACTAATGTAAAATACAGTTTTGTAGAGTGCAGTTCCATACTTGTATTGCTTAGGTGGGGGTGGTGGAATCACCTAATCAATTGGATGAGGTGTCACCAACTGTAGTGCTTGGTCCAGCATTATCATTGTTTGAAGCTATCCTCCACATTTGATTTCTCATTCTCATGATGTCTTCAATAGTATTTCCATTTGAAAAAGTGCTTGACTTTGTCACTCGGTCTCTACAGTCCTTACTTAAATGACCGACCTTATGATAGTGTAAGCATGCCATTCCAGGGTTAGCCAGTTTCTAGATCTTCTTATCCATTTCCTCATACAATTAGCAGCTATATGTCCATATCTACCACATGATGTGCAATTTACCCAAGTGTTTTAATCCCAAACATATGTATTACTGAATCTTCTCGGTCGATATGCATTTTATTGTTCTTTAGGTTTCCAGACTTGCTTTATCTTTTTCCTGCATTCATGAAATGTGTGGCCATGCATGTTACAAGTAGGAAAATATTTTTCCATGTAATATTTCTTCTTTGATTTTTTCAGCTTAGATCTACATTCATGTGCTTTGTGTCCACACTTGTTACAGTTATAACAATTGCCTATGAATGTAGTAGTTTTATTAATACCTTTTTCTTTTCTCTTGCAAACATTTGATGTGTGGCTTGTTTTTTCACAGTGATTACATGAATGCTTCTTCAGTCTTGGATTTGTGTAGACATTCCATTGATCAGCTTGGTTTGATGATTCTTCATGCTCGGTATACCCTAAACCAGTATTTTTGTTGAGTCTTCCTTGTCCATTCAAAAATTCATCCTTTCTTTTTGTACTATCTTCAACTTTCTTGATCATATCATTATGTTGTTGTTGAATCTTCACTTCATGCTTTAGTTTCTCATTTTCTTCTTTTAGTTCACCAATAACTTCCAATTTTCTAGCAAGTTCCATGTTCACTCGATTGGCCTCATGACTCATAAGAACTATTTTGATTGGTGATCTCAAGGTGATGTTCAATAAGTCTTTGTATCTCAGATTCTTTCTCTTGCAAATTTTTAGTAATCTTTCTCCTATCATCAATAGCCAAAGTTATTTCTTATTCAGCTTGTCTTGCATTATTCATAACATCAATCATTCTTACCATTTGCGTCTCTTGACCTATCTGCAGTACTTTCACTTGTTTAGTTAGAGATGTTAATTCATTTCATTTAGATTTGCAATGGTTCCTTTAGGTGTGTCAGATATACTAATATATCTAGATGAATCAAACAGGCCAGGTATCTCTTCTTCATGATAGTCAGTTTTATTGTAGTGAGATTCCATGACTTTTCTTCCATCCAATAACTCTTTCAGTTTGTTTCTTGCCTCTTTGTATTTCTCAAAGAAAATCTATATTTGCAACTTCTGATTCTCAATATTTTTATCAAGCTTTTACCTTTCCATTGTAAGATATTTTCTCTCAAGTGATTAAAATTTTCCAAATAAGAGAACTAGCTTTGATACCAATTATTGGAATAATGGAAGGGTGTGTACTGAGAGGGGATGGGTGAATAAGTAGCCTTAATTTTTTTACAATTTAAACCTTAGTACTCATTACTTGCATAACTGACCATTGTAGCTTTTCTACTTCATGCATGTAATATCATAGCATAAATGTAAATGCATGTAAACAAACATTGAAACATTCATGAAACTCATTTACACATGCCACAAGTATTTGATCACACAGAAACCCTTGTTAGAAGGTAAAAACTGCTATGGGGATGAAACCCACAAAGCTTCACTATCTACAGAATGGAAGGTGCCTATAGGGCTACAAGTTGTGATCACTTCTGATAATCTTACTCGGTTAGGAGTAACATGTCATACTTCTTAAGTCTACTCAGTAAAGAGGTTTTAGCAACACAATGTATGTGTGCACTTGGTTAAGAGATTTACAAAAATACTATTAAGTCCACCTTGTGAAATAATTTTGTTGTTTGCTACAATTGTTAGAGAGTAACAAAATATATGACCTGATTACTATAAACTCAAATTGCTGATTACAGATCCATTAAGTACACATAATATATATCACCTTACTGTGATGGATAATACCTATGTTCTACTCGGTAGGCTTGTATGTAGTTCTTTATAAGCTGAATTCTCAATTTTCTGTCCTTGTGCATGAAACTCTCTATCTGATCCATAGATATCCTTGGCAGCTACAATCATATCATTCTTGATTGATTATTACATTTATATACAAATAATTTGACCTAATTAGGTTTCACACTTTTCTTAAAAAACTCT
The DNA here is from genome assembly GCA_018584345.1 of Thuja plicata. Taxonomy (NCBI): domain Eukaryota; kingdom Viridiplantae; phylum Streptophyta; class Pinopsida; order Cupressales; family Cupressaceae; genus Thuja; species Thuja plicata. The sequence continues at coordinate 2,065,558 of MU226572.1, read as the reverse complement.
AAGATCAAAGGTTTACAACTTGACCTTGATCTCCTAGTTTGCATGAATACAATCAATTAACTAATTATATCCATAATTAACACTTTTCTTGATCCACAAAAAAATGGTTATCCAGCTAAGAAAAAAGTTGTTTTAAAGAATAAAGTTTTTTAGCTGACATGTAGGTGAGATCCACTTTTCTCGGTCAAATAATGTCTCTCAGTGTATACTGGTGCTTGGTGATGTCTCTCAATTGATATACTACTTGGTTGATTGTGTTATTTCTTGATGTTCAATACATTTCAGTGATCATTGCACTCGGTGAGTGTTGTCGCTCAGTGATCATAACCGATCGACCAAAATTGTCTGCTTATATACTAATGACAACTTCTGATCCTTTATGGATTATCAATCTCCCACTTTGGCATTAGTATCAAAAACTAATATGTACAACATATATACCAATTTTTTTACCTTTACAATGAATCCCCCTATGTGCATGCCTTAGTATGTAGATACAATGTATGCACATATTACCCCCTTTTTTGAAAGTAATGACAAAGATCTAGAACTTACACCTTGTCAAATATGTGTGAATGAGATTGTTGAATGGCTATCATCAGCTTGTCTCATTTATCCTTTAAGTGCTCTAGGGTTATTTTCTCCAAACTGATTTGAGCGTGCATGTCATATATGATTTCTGTTAGTGACATCTCTGGGGTGGCAATTAGAGTTTTTTCTGTATTCATGTTTGTGAACAGAAATGTGAGCTTCGGTAGTAACATGGCTTGTAGCTCGGTTACACCATCTCTAATTTTTCTTTCTGCCTTTTTTATTTCAAGTCTTAACTGTTTAGATTCAACAATCTTTTCATAATGCAATTGGAATGCATTTGGCTCGATTGATAGACTTAGTGCACTATCTTTTAGATTTTCATCTATCTTAGCTATCTATTCACTATACTCGGTAGTGAAATGCTCTAGAGTGCACAAATTTTGAATTAAGGTAGCTACTTTTGAATAACATGTTTTAATGTAGCTACTAGTTCAAAAAGTTTCACCTTATTTTCTGCCACTTCTTGGATGATTTTCTCGGTGAGTTTGTGTTGATACTTCTTTTCTTCTCGATCCTCCATGACCTTCTCAGCATCTACATTCTGTGTTGTGATTGCCTCGGTCAGAACTGCAAGTTGATCAATAATGGGTGCAGTTTGATAAATCTTAGTGTCAGACACTACTTGCAATAGAATATCCTTTGTTGTCCCTAATTGCATAGCTCCCCATATCTTGTTAGGGACTCGAGATCATGTTTTTTTGGATCATATTTGGGTATGTCTATGATCTCATCGAGTGTGATAGGGGCTTTCCTTCCTTTCTTATTCTTCTTCTTCTTTTGAATGCTGCTTGAAGTAGGGGAATGAGGTAATATAGCAATAGTCTTTTGTTGCTTGGTTTCTATGGTTGATTGCTTGGAAGGTGTGGTGCCTTGGCTAGGGTGCTTGGTCTGTACTTGGTGGTTAGTTGTAGATGTTGGAATAATGGAATGGTGTGTGCTAAGAAGGGAGGGGTGAATCAGTACCCTTAAATATTTTTATCAATTAACCATTAGTACTATGTTCTTCAATTATCGACCATTGATGCTTTTTCTATCTTATGCATGTAATATCAAAATATAAACTTAATTGCATGTAAAAATTCATAGAAACATTCATGAAATGTAAGAACACATGACACAATAATTGGTAACACAGAAAACCCATGTTAGAAGGTACAAACTGCGGTGGGGATGAAACCCACAAAGCTTCACTATCTGCATAATGGAAGGTGCCAGTTAAGGCTACAAGTTTGATGACTTCTAATGATCTTACCCTGTTAGGAGTAACATTTTAGACTTGCTAGGTCTACTCAATTAAGAGATTTAGAAACACTATTAAGTGTGCACTCGATTAAGAGATTTACATAAGGATTGTTAAATCCACTTTCTTAAAAAAATTCTTCTGTTTTCTACAATTTTTAGAGAGTAGTCAAAAATACTTGTTGACCTTATAGTATGCAATCCTGAATTGCTAAATATAGATCCTTTAAACACACAATGTATATGTATCACCTATAGTAATTGATTAATACCTTTGTTCTTCTCGGTAGCCTTGAATCTTGTTCTCCATAACTGATTTCATCTTTTGTTTTCCTTCTGCATGAAACTCTATGTATAATCCATAGATGTCTACTTTGGCTATAATCCTTCTTGTCTGATTGATTTCTACATCTATTTATACAATGTATTGACCTATTTAGGTTTCATGCTTTACAATAAAAACTCTATGATCAAAGGTTTACAACTTGACCTTGATCTCCTAGTTTGCATGTTTTCAATCAGTTAGACTAATTAAAACAATTAGATATGCTTTAATTGTCCCTCAAGAAATGGTTTTAAAGATAATCATAAAGCTAAATATAAAACTCAAGTATTTTATCTAACGTGTAACTTAGATCCACTTTCTCAGAATTAAAGTTGTCTCTTGGTAGAATGGTGCTCGGGTTTCTCTATAATATTTTCTCTTGGGTTCCTTTGTGAAATGTGTTTTTTGGTTTACACTTTAAATTATTTGACATGTTGCTCTTTGAATTGTGTTGTTGGTTTATGCTGTAAACTATCTGTCAGTGATCATTGTGCTAATACACTTTCAGTGATCTCTCCACTTGTCTGTTTCGGTGACCTCTGTTTGTTGTCACTTGGTGATCATGTTACCAACAACTCAAAAAATATTTCCTTTGTATACTAATGACAAAATATTATCCTTTATGATTATCAATCTCCCCCTTTGGTATTAGTATCAAAAATTGATATGTGAAAAATTGAAATGCTCAGTATGTACACCAAAATGTTTACCTCGTCAATATGAATCCCACTATGTGCATGCCTCAATGTAGTGTATGTACATGACACATCATCCTTTATGCATATATTTCCTCTTTAATCATTTCCCCTTTTCACCTTATCATTTTCTCCTTAATCATATCATTTCCCCCTTTTTTGAAAATAATGACAAAGGTGTAATAGTTATAACTTGTCAAAAATGTGGGAATGGGATTTTTGAATGTCCTCCATTTGCTTCTCCCATTTCTCTTTGATTTTCTCAAGGGTCATGATTTCAAAGGTGAGTCTAGCGTGCATATCATATATTCTCTCTATAACAGACACCTTTGGGGTGGAAATCAATGTTCTTGCCAAAGTCATATGTTGTAGCAACAGTGTGAGATTCGGGAGTAACAGAGCCTGTAGCTTAGTTACCTCATCTCAGATTCTGATTTCTTCCTTTTTTAGTTCAATTCTCAATATTTTTTCTTCTACAATTTTTTCATAATACAACTTGAATGCATTTTCATCGATTGTGAGACCTTGCGCACTTGCCTTAAGATCTTCATCAATTTTGGCCAACTTGTCACTATGCTCGGTAGTGAAAGTTTCTAATGTGCACAAATTTTGAATTATGTTTACTACTTTTGATATTATCAATTCTATAGTAGTAACTAATTTAGAAACTTTTACCTTTTGTTCTTCTACTTCCTGGCTAATTTTCTATGTAAGTTTATATTGACACTTTTGTTCAGCACCTTTTTCAATTACCTTCTCTGTGTCTACATTCTAAGATGTGATGGTGTCGGTAAGAACTGCTAATTGATCAAGTATGGGTGCAATTTGATCAATATATGTGTCAAGTACAATTTGAAATAGTATTTCCTTTGTGTTTTCTAGGACTTGTGAGTTCTTGTGCTCCTTTTTGAGCTTGTTCTGAATTGCCTTTCATTTACAAAGTTCACCATACTTTGCAAGTGACTCTAGATCCAATGTCCTAGGATCATAGTCTGGTATGTCAATGATTTCATCCAATGTGACTGTATTTTTATTCTTCTTCTTCTTCTTTGAAATTGTGTTGGAAGCAAGGGGAATGTAGAACTATAGCTAGTTCATGCTCTTTTTCTTGCTTTGGTGATTGTGTGGGAGGTGTTGTACCTTTTGTGTGCTACTCAGGATTGACCTGTTAGTTGGTAGTGGACGTCTCCACATCAACCTTTTCTATATTTTTAGCCTTTTCACTCTCAGTATTATTGTCAGTGGCATCACTTTTTTTCTCCTCTCCACTTGCATCTTTCTTTTCCTCTTGTGTATCTTGTTGCTTCCCTTGTTTAGCTCCTGTGTCAATTGGTGTGGTTACATCAAGTTCAAGTGTCTTCTCCTTTTATTTTGTTTTGATATTCATGGCTTGTATCAATAATGGTATGTCACCTATTATATTTACCTGTGCACCATCCATGATTTTTTTCCTTTTCCTTTTCCTACTCGGTGGCAGCAGTTATATCTTCATCCTTCTTTGGTTCATCATCATAATAAATAAGTGTTATATCTTTGATAATGACCTCTATTGAATCTTCTAATGATTTAATTATTTGAGGTACATCATCCATGTCCTTTCTTTCCTGTGTTTTCAACTCAACTGAATTGATTTCCTCAATATCATTTATGAAGATGTTCTCTGGGCTTGGTGTGGCCTCTTTATCTTCATTGTGAGGGGTCTTGGTAAGAGCTAATATCTTCTTGTGGCTTGAGTCCTCCTTAGGTGGATTGAATATTTGATTCCATGTTGCATCACTTTCTTTATAAAGATTAATTAATTTCCCCTCTAGTACCTTGTATGCTCTCATCTTAGCAGAGAATTTCCTTTCATGTTTCTTCATCATATCAACAATATCCTCAACTTTTGACTTGGGTGGCATAATTGTAACCAGGGATCTTTCCCTTATTTGTTTCTCGCTATGGAAGGCATAATTCCACCTCACAGATATCCTATCATTAATCTCTTGTGGCATCATCTTATTGAATTGTACGTGTACATATTTGAATGCAATCATTGCCTGAATGATGTCTTCTTCAATATTTTTCTGATCCTCAGGAGATAAGGTTAACCATTGCCTTATATTAGCATTTGATATGCTACCTGTCTTGACTATTGATGCAAAAATCTCATCAATTGTCTTAGGAACTTTGTTCTTTTATGGTTGGAGTGCTTGTTCACTCTAATTTTGTGCAGCATCATCCTTTTCCTCTTTACCTCAGATGTATTTTCTTCTTTGCCTCGGTTCCTTTTTCCTGGTTTGAGGTTTTCTCTTGTAAGTCCTTGTTGTTCCTTTCTTGATTGGTGGTCATTATGCATCCTTTGTAGTTTGACTCCTTATTCTTGATGTAACAGTTGTCCCTGGTTTCTTTGGTGGTGATGCATTAGACTCAGTAGACTCAGAGTCACTCAATTGTTCACCTTCACTAACGAGTGATTGTCCCTCAATGTCATCTTGTTGTTTTGTTCCCTCATCACTAACCGACATTTTCTTTTCAAGTTTTTTTTATTATTTTGTTCTTCTTTCATTCTATCTTCTTAACAACTAAGCCTATTTTGATTCTGGCCTTAGCTTCTTCATAAGTTCCAAATCTTGGTAATGATTTTTCCAGTGGTTCATTCAATAATGCTTCAATATCATTTGTGGCCTGATCAATTTTGATCTCATAATCTAGAGGTGGTAACCATGTTTTCCTCATTACAGCTGGTTTAATCAAGGTGTTGTCAGTGTCCACTATGAAACATATATCATCCTTAAACTATTCAACCAGATGTTCAGGTATCCTCATTCTTTTCTGCATTCTATCTTTGAAGTCAGTGAAATATGCATCCATAACTGATGTGAAATTATCCCCTAGTGACTTGACGTGTTACTAATTTGATCTATTATTGGTCGGGTAGTGTCCCAGGTGACATTACTGATAGAGGGGAAAATGTATTGAAAGTAGAATAATATACACATGAGGAGTAAACCAAACTTACATGAATTAGATTTTTATGATCTAATGGTCCTCATGTTCTCCTCTAGTTACTTCAGTAGAAGCTTGGATAGGTCCAATTTTAGTCCTTTCTTCACAATCTTATAGGTAGTGTCAATTGCACCGCATGCTATGCTATTCATTCTACTGGCTTGGTATATTTTTTATCCAAGTACGCATGCACCAAACATCATTTCAGGATCGGTGATTCAATTCACCTTCAAACCTTTGTCATCCCATAATGCACTTATTAATTTATCAATGTTTGGGTGAGAAGGATGTTTGAGGGCTTTGGCCTTGTCAGTTACTGGATAACCTTTAGCGACATGAATAACATCTTTAGTGATTTTTTTTGTCTCATCCATCCACATTTTCCTATTATACTCTATTAATTACTACCCAAATCCACTCAGTTTTGAATTCCTTCAGGAACATTAGGGCATTTTTCAACCCTTTTACATCAATGTGTTTATGTTCATCCTTAATGTTTCCATCTTTGCAAAGCTTCTTGTAAGCTTCTTCAACCTTGAGATCTCTGATCTTTGCAACCTTACAGTGAATATATGCTTGGACACCCTGGACTAGCCAAACCCTAGGAGGTATGCTTGAGAATGCTCCTTCATCATCAGGTTGTGAAGCAACCTCGGGGCAGAATTTGTATTTAGGTTCTTCATAGGTAGAGTTCTTGATTAGATTGACCCTTTTATCTTTCGTATTCTTGATCTTGGAAACATGTGATGTGGTCTCCATTTTTCTTGAAATTAGGGCTTTCTCCATATATAATCTGTTTGCTTGGTGAGTCTTAGTTACTCACTTGATCTGATATAGCTACTATGAATCTGTCAGAGTAGCCATGAATGTGCTTGTGAATCACTCTGCAATCATTTTTCTGTTGGTCACTCTGCTTCGCTCTACTCTTTTCTCTTAAATGCTTGGTGAATGAATGAGCTTTACATCACCCTTTTATAGATGATGCCCTAAGTGGTGTAATAAATGGTTTACCTAATTCTTGGTGGTCAAAGACAAAGTTGCTCGGGGAACATACCAACTTCATCCTCAGTGAGAATGTGATGCTTGCGGTAAGTGTCAACTCAATTGACCTTTCACATGTTCACTGATGGTGCTTAGTATGTAGTGAAAACTTTATTAACTTTTTACATGATTACCGACGATGCTCAGTATACATTAACAACTTAGCTTTTATATGTATACCGACGATTCTCATTGTGTATTGACCAACGAGATTGGATTCACAAAGTCATAACAAGTAATACCATAGTGCATCTTCATTCATGCTAATTTGGCATATTATCAATGTATATTGGAATTTATGTAAAATATAGTCTTGTATAGTGTAGTTCCATACTTAGTTGTTCTACTTAGGTGGGGGTGGTGATATCACCAAATCCATTGGATGATTTGTCACCAATTGTTTTTCTTGTTCTAGCATCATCAGTGTTTGTAGCTTTCCTCCACATTTTTTTTCTCATCTTCCTAATGTTTTCAATGGTATTGCCATTGGAAAAATTGCTTGTCTCTGTCACTTAGTCTCTACAGTCCTTGCTTAGATGACCAACCCTATGACAGCGTAAGCATGTCATTTCAGGGTTAGTCTAGCTTCTAGACTTTCTTGTCCATTTCCTCATGTAGTTTGTAGCTATGTGTCCATATCTACCACATGCTATGCAATTTTCCCATGTGTTTAATCCCAAACATATGAGTTATTGACTCTTCTCAGTTGATAAGAATTTTCTTGTTCTTTTGGCTTCCATGCTCACTTTTTCTTTTTCCTGCATTCAAGAGATGTGTGCCCATGCATTTTGCAAGTAGAACAATATTTTTCCATGTAGGATTCCTTCTTTGGTTGTTTCACCTTACATCTACATTAATGTGCTTTATGTCCATGCGTTATAGTTATAACATTTACCTATGAATGTAGAAGTGGATTTAGGAATACCTTTAGCTTTGCTCTTGCAAACATTTGATGTGTGGCCTGGTTTTCCACAGTCATTGTATGACTACTTCCTTGGTCTTGGATTTATGTAGACATCATTTTTATCAGCTTGGTTTGATGATTCTCCATGCTCGGTATACCCTAGACCGGTATTGTTGTTGAGTCTTCTCTATCCATTTAGAAAATCATCCATTCTCTTTGTACTTTCTTCAGCTTTCTTGATCATATCATTATGTTGTTGTTGAATCCTTGCTTCATGCTCCAGTCTCTCATTTTCTTCTCTTATCTCACCAATAGCTTCCAATTTCCCATTGAGTTCTATGTTCACTCGGTTTTCCTCGTGACTCATAAGAACTATTTGATTGGTGATGTCATGATGATGTTCAATAAGTCTTTGTATTGCAGTCTCTCTCTCTCTCTTGTAGTTTCTTAGTGATCTTCCTCCTCTCATCAATAGCTAATTTTATTTCTTGTTCAGCTTGTCTAGCATTGTTCATAACATAAATCATCCTTACCATCTATGTCTCTTGATCAATTTGCAGTACCTTTACTTTCTTTGTCAGATGTTGATTGATTTCATTCAGACTTGTAATGCTTCCTTCATATGTGTCTGATGTATTGCTAGATGTAGATCTTGATGACTCAAACAAATCAAGTATCTCTTCTTCATGATAGTATGTTTCATTGTAGCAAGATGCCACAACCTTTCTTTCATCCAGTATCTCTCTCATCTTCATTCTTTCTTCTTTGTATTGCTCATAGAAGATCTGTATCTACAACTTATGATTTTGAATATTCTTGTCTAGCTTATATCTTTCCATTGTTTGATCTTTTCTCTCAAGTGATTTAAAATTTTCCAAATAAGAGATCTAGCTCTCACACCAATTTTTGGAATAATGGAATGGTGTGTACTAAGAGGGGAGGGTGAATCAGTACCCTTAAATGTTTTTATTAATTAACCATTAGTACTTTTTTCTTGCATTACCGACCATTGATGCTTTTTATATCTTATGCATGTAATATCAAAACATAAACTTAATTGCATGTAAACATTCATGAAATGTAAGTACACATGACACAAGAATTGGTAATGCAGAAAACCCTTGTTAGAAGGTAAAAACTATGGTGGGGATGAAACCCAGAAAGATTCACTATATGAAGAATGGAAGGTGCCAGTTAAGGCTACAAGTTTGATCACTTTTGATGATCTTACCTTGTTAGGAGTAACATTTTAGACTGGTTAGGTCTACCCAGTTAAGATATTTAGAAAAATTGTTAAGTGTGCACTCGGTTAAGAGATTTACATAAGGATTGTTAAATCCACCTTCTTAAAGGATTTCTTCTATTTTATACAAATGTTAAAGAGTAGTCAAAAATACTTGTTGACCTGATAGTATGCAATCCTAAATTACTGAATACAAATTCTTTAAGTACATAATGTATATGTATCACGTATAGTAATTGATTAATACCTTTGTTCTACTTGGTATCCTTCAATCTTGTTCTCCATCACTGATTTCATCTTTTGTTGTCCTTCTGCATGAAACTCTTTGTCTGATCCATAGATGTCTGCTTCAGCTACAATCCTTCTTATCTAATGGATTTATACATCTATTTATACAATATATTGACCTATTTAGGTTTCACACTTTACAATAAAAACTCTATGATCAAAGATTTACAACTTGACCTTGATCTCCTAGTTTGCATGTTTTCAATCAGTTAGACTCATTAAAACAATTATATATGCTTTAATTGTCCCTCAAGAAATGGTTTTAAAGATAAGCATAAAGCTAAATATAAAACTCAAGTATTTTATCTGACGTGTAACTCAGATCCACATTTCTCAGAATTAAAGTTGTCTCTCAGTAGACTGGTTCTCGGTTTTCTCTGTAGTCTTTTCTCTTAGGTTCCTTTGTGAATTATGTTGTTAGTTTACACTATAAATTGTTTGTCAGGTTACTCTTTGAATTGTGTTGTCGGTTTACACTGTAAAATGTTTGTCGATGATCATTGTGCTAATACACTTTCAGTGACCTCTATTTGCTATCGCTCAGTGATCATGTTCCCGACGGTTCAAAAATTGTTTCCTTTGTATACTAATGACAAAATATTATCCTTTAGGATTATCAGTAGATGTCTCTACTTCAAATTTTTCTTGACCTACAGCCTTGTCTGTCGCTCCAGTGTTCTCAGTGGGTGCTCTCCTCTAGTATTTGTCTTCTCCCTGTGTTCATCACCTTTGTCCATTGGTATGTTTTCTTCAGTCTTAGGTGGTGTCTTCTGTGATTCAGTCATTATATTGATTGCTTGTATCAAGTAAGGCATATTACCTGGTACAAGTGCCTGTGCAACATCAGTAGTGTCCTATTCATTTTTTTTGGCTTAGAGGTAATAGTGACATCTTCATCAGCCTTTGCATCATCATCAGGATCACCATGAATGATATCTTGTATATTTATGACTGGTGTTTCCCCTAATTATTTCAATATATCAAGAATATCATCCATGACCTTACTTGCTTCTATGGTTAAGTCAATAGGATTAACATCCTCAGTGTCATTGATGAATATGTACTCAGGCTTGGTGTAGCCTCCTTCTCCTCAGTGTGAGAAGTCTCAGTTAGAGCCAGTACATGCTTGGGTGGATTGAAGATTATAGTCCAAATATTATTGTTGTCTATGTCAATATCTTCTAACTTGCTATAATACTTTGTATGCTATGTATTTTTCATAAAATTTCTTGGTGTTCTCCTTCATTGTTGAGTCAATTTATTCAAGTGTGGAATTGGGCATGAATGTAACTAGGGATCTCTCTCTCATTTGTTTCTCCATGTGCACTGCATATGTCCATCTAGCTGATATTTTGTCATGTAGCTCCTGTGGAATATGATTTCCAAATTATATAGGTACATATTTGTAAGCAACCATCATCTTAATGATGGCCTCTTCTATTTTGTCCTTATCCTTGGTAGACATAGTTCCCCATTGTCTAATCTTATGATGTACTAGATTGCCTATGTTGATGATTGGCTCTGCAACTTCATCAAATGTCTGTGGTATATTTTCCTTTTCTGCTCGGATTTTCTTTTGTTCTCTTTCATCTTCTTTAGTATCATCCTTTTCTACTCTTCCTCTTACATATTTATTTCATTGTCTTGGTGTTGGTTTCTCAGTTGAGTCTACCTTTCTTTTCTAATATGTTCTTAAAATGCCTTTCTTTAAGGGTGAATCTACCTTTGATGTTTTTCTCCTTGTTCTAGATACAGTTGTTACTTCAGTAACTTTTGTTTTCTTGGCCTATGGTGGCTTTGCATCTGATTTTGTATACTCTGAATCACTTAACATTTTCCTCTCACTAATGGGTTTTTGTTCCTCGGTGATGTCAATTGATTGTTCCAACTCTCCATCAGTTACCAAAAATTTCTTCTGAAATGAATTCACCATTCATGTTTTCTTCCTTCCTATTTTCTTGACTTGTAAATCAATCTTAATTCTTGACTTGGCCTCCTCATATGTGCCAAATTTTCTTAAATTCTTGACTCTTTAAAGGCAGTCAATTACGCATTCTTAGGTATTCCATGAGGGACAACATCATCCAAGAAAAATAGTGTGAAGGAATGAGTGGTCACTTTGGATTAGATAAGACACTAGAAGTGGTAAGAAGACACTACCATTAGCCTATGATGCAGAATCATGTCAGAAAATTTGTTCAAGCTTGTATAATTTGCAAACAAGCCAATGGTGTTTCAACCAACCAAGGACTGTATCAACCATTACCAATACCCTCCAAACCACGGGAAGCAATATCAATGGATTTTGTAATGGGATTACCGAGGACTAAACAGGGATTTGACAACATTTTCATAGTTGTGGATTGATTTAGTAAAATGGTACACTTTATTCCCTACAAAAGCATGTATGATACATCACACATTGCTCAATTAATTTTTAAAGAAATTTTCAGAATACATGGTTTACCTCAGTCTATCATTTCAGACAGAGATGCAAAGTTCCAGGGATATTTTTGGAGGAAATTAAACAAGAATTTGGGCACAAATTTACAATTTAATTCTGCCTACCATCAACAAACTGATGGTCAGTCAAAGGTGGTTAATAGATCCCTGGGTAATCTTCTTAGATGCCTCACAAAACAATATGCATAGAACCGGGGTCTCCTTCTACCACAAGCATAATATGATTTCAATGATTATGTTAATAGATCAATAGGTAGGACACCTTTTCAAATAGTTTATGGTCTTCATCTTGTATATGTTGGAATCTAACCTGTTGGGAGCACGCTCAGACATGCAAATGTTAGAGGTATAAACCAATCAACTACACTAACATGTCTAAAAGCATACTACAAAAACAAGAGACTTCATCATAACCTCCGATGAGCTAAACAAGGGCACCCAATGCCTTGTTGATTTTCTCTTAGAGAATTTTGTGGGTGTGCTCTCCCAACACAATATACTAATCCCACTTAATGATTAAAAATGCAAGCTAAATGACTAAAATGAGTGAGGAACTCAAGAAAAAAGTATTGAGAACTTGTCTCAAGCTTTCACCATGATTACAAATGTGAGACTACACTATGATGAAGATTCAATGACTAAGCTAGGATGATATGCAAGATGAAACAAAAATAACTAAGATTCATTTCATTATGGACCTAAGATGTGATATCTAGATTCAAAATGAAATAAACATAAACTAAGAACTAAGATTGCTATGAAAATACTAAATTTCTCTAGAACTAAACTAGCATGATAACAATGCATAAAAAGGAGATGATTTGGTTTTGACAAAGGCCTCTATTTATAGATTTTTTGGAGGAGAGAGAAGGCTTGGATGAGGTGGAACTTGGTGACTATGGAGCTAGAGCAGGAGTTGATAGCAGCTGAGTGGGGGCTCATTACATTATGTGGGTTAGAGCACATTCGCCACTAGCCACATCTGAGAGCGCATAATGAGGTGATGTCTGCATTGATCAAGAGGTGGCATAACACCACATCTAGCTTTCACTTCCCGATAGGGGAAGTGACTATCACCCTCCATGACATGTGGAGGATCTAAAGAGTGCCTATCCAGGGGCTCATACTAGAGTACTTCTTTGAGGGCTCAGAGCCCTACAAGGAGATGATGCTTGGGTGGAGATATGTAGACCTGCCAACTACATGATAGTGGATGTCTTGGGCGGGAGTGATGATGATGCAGCCATAGTTATGGCAGGTGGCCTTGTACTTGGCAAGTTTTATTGGGGGATAGTTGATGCCTGATCATGCAGGAAAGGGATTCCCAATCAGATGGGCATGGGTTCTCAGTAGCATTGAGGAGGACAGAGACTAGTACTGTTGGGGATACACTATTCTCAGGTAGTTGTACTATGATCTACACATGTGTGCCTACCGTAAGCGTAGGACACTAGGTCTAGGATGCTTGCTTCTTCTTGTATGGGCGTGGGAGCACATCCCGGTCATATGACTGATTAGGCACTGAGAGACCAGAGTGGCTTACAAGTTGTTCGTATGTAGATATAGGCCACCTATCAGCTATGAGGCCATAGATTCCATTGGTTACTGGCAGTGAAGGCTGGATGAGATGGGGGAGATACAGTGGGCACCATATGCAGGGTGCGAGGGGTGGGGACATGAGATCCCTCAGCAGGATGGATATGCAGAGGACAACATATATGATCTCTAGGTACATGTTGTCTAGGGCATAGAGACAAATGGGATAGGTCCAAGAGGCAGTTCCAGATGATTCCCACATCCATTGATGACCCAAGAGGTGGGGAGTATCTGGGGGATGGGTGTAGATCCCCGCATAGCACAAGCATATTTTGTGGGGATGATAGAGGTCCCATGGATTAGGGCATGAGAGTCTCTACAGGATGTAGGCGTAGTCCTAGCATACACACTGTGGTGGGTAGCCCATAGACCTATCAGGATGATAGTGCTAGGGATAGTTTAGGAGGATGAGAAGCCTAGAGAGGGAGGGGATGGGGAGGGTCATGAAAAAGATGATGATGATGAGGATGGGGGAGGGGCCATGGGGAGGAGAGTCCAGCCTAGGGTATCAACATAGAGATAGAGAGGATAGGTGGAGGTACCAGCAGGGAGGTAGCCTCCCATAGTCCCAAGTGCATAGGTACAGGACCAGGGATAGGATCAGGTACTACAGGGGCCACTAGATCAACCACAGGGAGCACAGGACAGTGTAAGGAAACTCAGGTGTGGAAACAACTTCCTACACTAATCTCTAAAAGGAAAGTATTGTGCAAATTCTTTTAAATCCTTACAATTTCAGATTCGTTAACTACTTTAACAAATATATTGCAACCATATACCATGCATACATAAAATAGAGAATGAAACAATGATTTACCCTAGGGAAGACCTTTCGGTAAAAAACCCCAGCACTCCAAAACCTACACAATGTATTATCTTCAACACAACGGTTACAACACACTTGCAATGCAAGTTCTTTCAGGAGACAATCGACACACACAGACAAATCCAGTAGCACCAGATTATACCAACAATACACTCTTTTCATATCCTTTCCTATAACCCTAAAAAATGCTTATATCATTGTGCTTTCCTTTTTAGGGCAACTCCCAAAGATAGTCATATTAGGGTTTTACCATTCTCCAAGGAAATAGGAACCCTAAATTTTTTTTCAGGGTGATGCCCCAAATCCCCATGGTTGGGATCAAGGATTGGAAGAGTGTACAATACTCAACTTTATCAGTTGCCACATGTCATTGCATGTCTTCACCTGTCATTGAAATCTCCTAGAAATAGCTCTTACGTGTCATAGGAATCTGTCAT